>CATIWF010139660.1:0-59914 GCA_949630135.1 Balakata baccata
TTAACTACTGCATTCATAATATAATCAACAACTTGAATATTTATTTATTATGAATGTGAAATATACATGTGTCCATTGTGGTATAATAATTAATATATAAAAAGCTGTGAATGCATTAGGGCATACACACCACTGATAACACGATTTCCATCAGGATGACTGCTTCAGTACTAAAAGTGAGCTGGAAAGGAGTCTCTCCAGTTGCTGTTCTCGGGGTTGTTCTATAGAACCATAAGACATGGGGTAGTTGATCTACCTATTCCCCTTTTACTTCTTTTAATCTTTTCTTTAACTCATGTACAATGGTTCTATTAGTTACTGCTATCATCCCGTTTGCTTGAGAGCTATAGAGGTGAAACACAAGTTGATTCCCAGGTTTTGGCATAATCCTTTGAATTCTATGCTATCTAATTGTTTGCCATTGGTTATCTTTGTTTGTTTGAACGTTGTTGTTAACCAAAGGATGATTGCTCTCTATTTTGATATTGACAATCAAATTAATTATTACTAACATTCTTGTTGAGTGTTGTTTTGATAGAGTTCAAAGTTTCAGCATATTTGGTTAAGGTTTTCTCATTGAACAACTCAAGAATTTCATGAAACAAGGAACTCCCGACCGGGACATAAGTAGTGTCATGTCCAGACCGGAAAACCATTGTCTCTAAATGTCTCAAAGTTCCAGTAGCCAATCAACGGTTTCCAGACCGGGACAAGAATATCCCGACTGGGACACTCAGGTTCCCGATCGGGAATGGTTGCAGTCTGAGCAGGACATTCAAAAAGACATGACCGTTGGAGAAGAGACACTACCATAATATGCCACATCATCAGAAAGTCAAAATATTCTTAGTCAAAACTGACTCAGGTCCCGACCAGGAAGGGTAGTCCTGACCGAGATGCATTCAAAACCGAGAAGACCCAAGTTCCTGGCAGTGGCATCATCGGGTAAGTCCCGACCGGGACACATGTAGTTCCGACAGGGACACTTGAATAAAAACTAGCCGTTGGAGATTTCAGCCAACCAGAAGCTGCCACATAATACAATCGGGCATTTTCTGATTAGGACATCATGGTTCCCGACCGAGACACCTCTCTCTGCAGACTGCATTTAATGCACTTGTAAGAGAACATTAGAAAGAGTTATGACACCATTTGTAACGACTAATTGGTAGGTAATCAGTATAAATACCTTTCCAAAATATTATTTAATAAGAACCAATAACTTAACAAGTGCAAAAGCTATTGCAATTTATTTTCTCAAATCCTTTTATTAATTGCTTTTGTATAAGGGTTCAAGTGTTAATCTAAAGACACTTGGGTTATCTTGTAATTGGGTAATGTGAACCAAATTACAAGGAATTGATTGTTGTGTGAACCACAAAACACAAAGAAAATTTAGGTTGAGTGTTAGCCTTGTTAAAACACCTATTTGGGAGTGAGCTTGTTAAAACTTCAACGATTGTAATCTAAGTGATTAGATTAGTTAATGCCCAATCTAAATTGAGGAGAGGAGTAGGGTTAGTTAACACCCAAATCTCTATAAAATTCGTGTCTCAATCTTCTCCTTCTCTTTTATTATCTTGTGAGTGTAAATTTTTAATTTTCCACCAATTCATCCCCCTCCCTTCTTGGTGATTGTTTGGGCAACAGTTGCCATTGCCAGTGCATCTACCTATTTTGTGAAGTCATCCACTGCAGCAATTAAAAATTTCTTTTGACCTTTGGCTGATGGGAACAGTCCGACAATATCGATTCCCCATTGAGCATATGGCTAGGTATATCTAATGGATTTCTAGTTGCTTGGAGGTGGATTGATGTGATAATCATGTTTCTGACATCTTTCACACATCATAGGCCAAATGTATCCTTGTAAAAGTGCCTTTCTTACTGTGGTTTCAGCTACCTCCTGAGCTCTTACTATCCCTTCATGTATCTCCCTTAGGATGTACTCCCCATCTTTTTGGTTCACATATATGAGCTTGGAGTGGGAGGCTGATCTTCTTAGCCTCTTCTTTGTATTCACTAATCTTCCCTTCTTCTAACCATTTGATGAAGGGCACATCCAGCTTCGATCTAATATAGGGAGAATTGATTCTACTGAGTAACTTGGAGGGTAAATTGTTTCAATAATGATTGATTTGGGATATGGGCCTCTCTTCCAAAGCCAGTTTGAATATGGCATCAGATTCCTTGTTGTCAGCCTTGGGTATCTCTACTGACCATCTAGTGCTGTTGGTTTCCATCTAAGCAATTAGCTGATTGACTCTAGCTAAGTACTTGGCCATTTCACCATGTTTGGCTTCAAACTCACTTTTAATGTATTTTACTACTAGTTAGGAATCGTTTCATATCACAAGGTGGAATGGTTAAACTTATTTCGCCATTTTTAACCCCATGACCATTGCATCATATTCTACCATGTTGTTTGAAGTGAAGAATTTGACTTCCACTGCACACTCGATGCAGATACCATTAGGTCATTTGAGGATAATCCTTTCTTCTGCACCTTTGGTTCAAAAGCTCCATTTACATGGAGAATCTATGGATTTGATGTGTTGACCACTTCAGATGACTCCTCTTCTACTCCATATTCTACCACAAAGTCAACCAACACTTGGGTCTTCATTGCTCTCATAGGTTTATATTCAATCCCAAAGCTACCGATTCTATTGGCCCATTATATGATTTGTCTGGTGGTTTCTGCTTTTTAGAAAATCTTTCTCAATGGTCGATGTTCTTACTATCACCTATAAACCCTCAAAACTTCTTTGTGGGTAAGAAAAGTGCGAAGGCAAGTTTTCCATTTTCTGATAACCGAGCTCTACTCCTTTTAAGACTTGATTGTAGTAATAAATGGGATATTGTTCTTCTCTATTTTCTCTAATAAGGATCAATCCCACAGTTTCTTATGATGCCGATAAATACAGGTACAATGTCTTTTCGACTAATAGTCTGCTCAAGAGATAAGGAGATCCCAAAAATGTTTTTAATTGTTTAAATGCCTTCTAACATTGATCATTCCCTTGAAATTTCTTTAAAAAATTCAAGAATTGGTAAAATGGGACGTAGCTTTTTACAAAGCAGGAGATAAATCTTCCTAAAGCGATGATCTTTCCATTGAGCTCTTGAACTTCTTTGATTATTTTAGGAGGCTGCATGTCAATGACTGCCTTTATCTTTTCTAGATTAGCTTTTATTCCTCTTTGTGATATCATGAACTTGGGAAACTTCCTTGATCTGACACCAATGACACATTTCTTATAATTCAACTTCAAGCCGAATTTTTGTAGGATATTGGACGCTTCTTATAAGCCTTTGGCATGGTCTTCTACTTTCGTACTTTTTATGATCATGTCATCAACATATACTTCAATTATTTTACTGATATGTTCTTTGAACATGCAGTTGAGCATCCTTTGATAGGTTGCCCTAACATTTTTAGACCAAAAGGCATTATTAAGTAGTAATATAACCCTATGTTAGTGATAAATGTCATATTTTCCTGATCAATTTCTAGCATTCAAATCTTATGATATCCTGCATAGGCATCTATAAAGCTATAGATGTGTTATCTAGCTATTGAGTCCACCGGTCGATTTATTTAATGAATCTTACTCCTAGCAATTTGTTAACCTCTTGTGTTATGGCTACCTATCGATCTAGAGTGTGCTTTCGCTTTTTTTTGTTTCACTGGTTTGTAATGATCTCTGATTTGTAGGTTATAGGTGATGACCTCTGGATCTACTCCTTTGATGTCGAAAGGAGATTAGGCAATGCATCTTTATGATATTTTAAGCTTTGTAATACTATCTCTAGTTGACTCGTTGATCTCCCTACTAACCTTAAATGTTTGGCCATTGCCTGCATTTATAGAGATTGGGTCTTTTGTGGGTTGTAGTCTTTCTTCATCCGGTCTATTGTTCTCCATGATTTCCACAATCAAAGTTTCAATCACTCATTTCGAAGCTACCATACATGCTTCACTTACCACCTTATTGTCTCTTTTAACCATGAGTTCTCCTTCCTTGATTGGAATTTTCATGGCGATATACCTATTGTTGGTGCTGGCATAAGTGTCGTAAAGAAAAGATCTCCCAAGGATGGTATTGTTTACAAAGGGGATATCCATTATAATAAAGTTGATCCTGAAATCTTGGTACTTGTCATCTCCCCCAATTTGTACTGTTAGCCATACATGTAATGCCTACAAATAGGGCTTAGTCATAATACATCATATATGACACATGAAGGGTATTTTGGTAATTTAAAAGTAATAATTTAAAATATATGTATAGATGAATAAGTCTTGCAAACATATGAGGGGTGTATTATGGATACATATATGAGATATATGTGACATGATCAAGAGTATAAGTTTGATGTAAGATGATACAAGTGAGTTAATAGATGAAGTAAGGGTAAATCGATGGTGTATTGGAGGTATATGAAGGTATATTTGAGGTATATATGGGGTATATTGGTCAAATTTGGCTTTGGTTTGAAGAGAGGGATGAAAAAAAATGAAGAAAATGGGAAAATGCATGATTCACGCCCATGAACATCATGGTCAAAGATAAACATTGACTATTTTTTCTATAGACGTTTATGACCATGAAAGGGTTTTGTTCATAACCATGAAGGTTTTGTTTATAACCATGAAAGAGTTTTGTTCATGATTGTGAAGGATTTGTTCGTGACCATGAAAGGCCTGATATAAAAGTTTTTTACATGATCTTATCCTTATTTTTCACCATTTTATCAACTCTCAAACCCTAAGGACAATCCATACACATCTAAGAACTATATATGAGTGTTTCTTTATGGATTTTTGAGTGAACAAACACCAAAACCAAGAGAGAAACTAAGATCAAAGTGATATTTGAGAGATTTACCGAAGAAGAAGATGAAGTTGGAGAGAGAAAGTATAGAGGTTGAGGAAGCTTGAGTCTTCTACTAAATCAATCTGGATTTTTTCCTTCTTTGGGTAAGATTTCATGTTTTCCCTACTATTTTAATAAGTTTGAGGTTGATTGATATGATTTTTCCAAATTAAGTAGAAACCCATCTATAAATGGGTAAGTGTGATATGAAATTTTGAGTATTATTTGGTGAAAACACTTTTTAAGGTTAGATAGAGTTGGCTTACATGTTATTAGATGGATTTAAGCAAGAAAGAACATAGCTTGATGGTTTTTGAGTTATGGTTGGTGTATATGGCTTTGTATAGCTACAGATATTGGTATATAACTTGAGTTAGTGAGAAATAGTTATGATTATGTATAGGATATGCCTTTGGAAGGTGGAATTCCCCACCAAGGAGGCTAAGTAAGCATAAAGCTTAGATTTAATGTTGGCTTCATAGAAGGTAAATACATATGTGTAGTTTAATTTGCTAAAATGAAATGATATAATATTAAATGACATGAAAATGGGATATATGGCATGCAAATAGAAACAATTCATAACTAAGAGGAAAATAGAGATATGTAATAGACTAGCTAAATCAAAGAGCTATAGATGATATATAGAAGAAGAATTAGCTAAACATGAATAATGTGAATATGTTTATACAGGAATTACATAAGTAATGAGTTATGGAATTTGAATAATACGAATATGACAAATGAATGATAAAATATGACTTATTATTTTAGTCATAAAAGTTACTAATAGTAAGATATGTATATTATATGGAACTTAAGTTCACATAGATGACCATGAGAGGTTAGTAATGATAGTTATGTATATTCATTGTGGGGTTACTATCTAATTGATTGCATGTTAGGCTTAAATGTTTATATTAAGAATTGACAAATGGTAGATGCGCAAGCTCTATGAAGGCACTTAAGGTGCTTAAAAGTAAAGGCTTAATTGAGGTAAGTTTCTTACTTAGAAACTTGTGAATTGATATGTAGTATGCATTCCTAGTGTTGGACATGCTTCTTTGTTAAGTAATGCGATATTATTAAACATGATAGAATGATATGGCATGATCGAGTGTTAGAAAAGTTAATTAGAGTATTTGAATATGCATGAGATGTTAATAAGCATGAAAGTGGCAAAAGTATTAGAAATGAGACTATATGTTAAGCTTGTGTTCATAAGCGTAGTTGTGACCATATTATGTGATGATTTGAGTTGTGATAACTTATTTTTGTTTATGTCCAACGACCATGGATGATTTATATATATGTTTAGGAATGATTTAGAAGTAGAATTTTGACAAAATTCGATCATAGGAACAAATTTTGCACTTTCACAACCAACGTCACAGCCATGCTGAAAACTGTCATGGCCATGAATCAAGCTATCATGACCATAAATATAGTTCTAGTAGCCTTTATGGCTAGACCAAAATTCATAGCCGTGAAGATATTATTCACAACAAAAATGTTATATGTCTAAATGATGTTTTGATGGGTCCAAAATATGTCGAACATGTCTAAATGCTAAAATATGATGTTAAAACATATGGAAACATATTGATGAACATAATTATGATATGTGAACATGCATATAATGTATATAATATGATGAAAAAGAGAAAGAATGAGATTAAAATAAGAAGATACTTTAACAAAAATGCCCATTTCTCCACCTATGCACTAGAATTAGGATAGATGGTGTACCATTAAGGGGATTTAGAGTACCGAATCATTTATGTTTTCTTAAGGACGAGGTGGCTTAAGCTCGTAGAGCTCCCTTGATCCCATTTACATACAAAGGATATATAGTAAAGTTAAGGAGGATTAAACTCGTAGAGCACTCTTGACTGAAGAATATAGTGAATTGGTTAGGGTTGAGTTAATTTATGTTATGTTTTTATCATGTGTTTTGGTTAGTTAATTCTAGAATTTTAGTGTATTTTTAGATACTTAGTATGTTATTTCTTTGTATGTAGGTTATTGATAAAGAATGGATGAATTATGAAGATTTGCAGCTCAGAGGGACTTGAATAGGAATTTGCCAAAAGTATGTCTGAGTTAGGCATCACGCCTGCCTAATCTTTATGCCTTAGCCAACGACTCTCCCATGTAGATGACTACATACCCACAATGATTTTACGATTGACTATCTACATGTTCGTGGTGTATTGCTCACTCATGTTCATTAATAAGGTGAAGCTACTGTGCACGACTCGCGTGGAATTGCACATCTATATCGATTTGGCTTGTCAAGGTACTGTGCATGACTCGTGTTCATTATAGTGTGCGTGGCTTTCTTACTACCGACTTCAACTATGCGCCCGCGATATTTGCAAAGTCAGAGTCTAATTCTAATTTGGATTCCTAATTTTGGTGAAGGAGTTAGGATTTGCTAGCTCTAATTGGTTGATTAATTTTGGGAAATATTGTTCTAGTTGAGAAATTACTATAATGGGGTAGTTATACTCTAACAAGGATTTCTTTTATATTTAAGCAGACTTTAGTTTAGTTTTTTTTTTCTTTTTTATTTGTTCATTCTTTTCATCTCCATTAGTGGTTCACAGTTCATTCCTTTAAGGATTTCTATTGTTCTTCAATTCAGAAGTCGACGATTAATTCGCAGAGACTATTTGGAGATCCAATCGAAGATTAGACGACTCGTATTCTCATTCCAGGATCTAGCTTTTCTAGGGAACATTCCTTTATTTTCATAGCTTTTTTTGTGTAATGTTTAGTTTAGATGTTATTGTAATCATGACCACTGATACATTGATGTTAGGCTAAATTATTCTGGGTCCTTAGCTAGCGGAACCCAATTTTGTATTGAACCCCAAATATTTTATGAAATGAATTTCGAATTACTTTTCAATTTCAATTGTGCTTCATTAATGTCTATGTTTTATAATTGCCTGATAAACAATTATTAAATTGGGAATAAAAACTGGTTTGTGCACTTGCTAGTATTAAATTTGTTACATCAAGTTTTTGGTGCCGTTGTCGGAGAACGGTTGATTTGATTCTTAGTTAATTATTTTACCAACATATTTTATTTTATTTTATACATTTTTATTCTTGCAATTTATTTTTTGTTTAGATAACTGATTTTGTATTTATGTTAGGTACTAGCAAACATGCTAAATCCGGTTATTCTTCCATACAAAGACAATAGACCTACGATTAAGAGTTTTGTGAGCTAAAGAATCTTTTGAAGAAAAGGAGGAACTGCCCCTACTAATAGTTGAAGAAAAAGTTGAACAAATAGAAGGATTGGCAAACCCAACTAAAAATCAAGATCCACCTGCATAGTGGCAATTAACAATGAGGGATTATGCCAGACTAGTTATATGCAATAACACTTCATGCATAGTCCTTAGGAGCCAGTGAGGAATTATGAGCTGAAAAGCATCCACCTCAATATGCTTCCTTCCTTTTTTGGTCTACCTAATGAGTATCCACTAACATTTATCAGGGAGTTCTATGCTATAATTGGAACTTTTCCTTTGAATAGACTAGTTAAAACTGAGATGTTTTCTTTACACTCTAAAAGATAGAGCCAAAGCTTGGCTTATGACAATGCCACCCAATTCATTGCGTAATTGGGGTGATGTATATCAGAAGTTCATGAGCAAATTTTATTCTCATCAGAAGACAAAGGAGTTTAGAGCTGAAATACATGGCTTTTATTAAAATGACTCTAAAACATTCCATAAGGTCTGAGATAGATTTAAAATGCTTCTTATACAATGCCATATCATGGATATTCTCTCCCGGTTACTAATCATGCATTCTATAATGGCTTGACCTAGCAGTATCAATATATGGTGAATAATACAGTTGGGGGAGCAATGTGAGAAAGGATTACAGCTGAAGTTTATGACATATTTGAGATGTTGGGAACTAACTCCCAATAAAAGAGTGTCAAAGGGAGAAAAGTCATAAAAAATGAAGTGTCAAGTGGAAGTGAATTGGCCACCTAGATAGTTGAACTTACAAAGCAAGTGCGGATGCTAGTCAATGTGCAGCATGCACCAACTAATGAGTTATATGGAATTTGTAATGTATATGGCCATGGTGCTAATGTATGCCCATCTTCTGACTCTTTTGTAGTTAATGCTGTGGAGCAAGTGAACATGATGAATTCGTTTCAACCGCGACAACAATACAATCCATATTCAAACACTTACAACCTGGGCTAGAGGAATCATCCCAACTTCTCCTGGAGAAATAATTATTGGAATCCATCTACATATCCTTCTTATAACCAAATTGTATCCCCCAATGCACCTAAGAAGACGTCCGTGGAAGAAACATTGCAAAATTTTATGCTTGCTACTCAAGACAAGCACGAGAGGGTAGATAGGAGGATCGACTCTATTGAAGCTTCATTCAAAAGATTGGAAATCCAGATAGGCTAGATAGCTGAGGCAGTGCAAGAAAACAATAGAAGAAAACTGCCTAGTCAGATTGAGCAAGCTAAATCCATCATTGTGCTTCATAAAAGTACTAAATCTAGTAAGGAGTTTGATCGTGATTCTGATTTAGTTGATTCTTCTGTTACAGGCATGCCTAAGGAAGAGCGCAGAGCAACTAACATTGAAAGGGATAGAAAGGAAGAACTAATAGAGCCTACATTGCATAAGGCTTCGAAACCTTATAAAACTCCCATTCCATTCCCTAGTCGGCTTTGGGAGCATAAAAAGGATAAGCATTTTTCTAATATTTTTGCTATGCTTTCTAAAGTAGATATTAATGTTCCCCTTCTAGATATTGTCAGGAAAATTCCCTCTCATGCATAATTCTTCAAGGAGCTACTATCAAACAATAGGAAGTTTGGAGAAAAAGAATTGAGGTACCTGAGATAGCTTGTGTAATCATAGAGCAAAATTTACCTAAGAAGTAGAAGGATCTTGGAGAGTATATGGTAGATATTTCGATCGGGGAAAAAAGAAGGTACAAGCTATGTTAGATAAGTTGCAACCCACCAATATGTACCTTCAATTAGCAGATGGTTTAGTAAAGAGACCTAGAGGTATAGTAGAGGATCTATTAATCCGGATTGGTAAGTTTGTTGTTCCTATCAATTTTATGGTTGTAGACTCTAAGATAAATGTTGTAAATGAAAAGAACGAGGTAATTCTCCTTGGCCGACCATTTATGGCCACAACAGATATTGTCATTGATGTTAAGCATAGGAAATTGAGTATGATAGTTTTAGGAGAAACTTTGGAGTTTATAATATTTGAATCTTCTCTTTGTTCTTCTAAATTTTCTGTAAGTAAGCATCAAAATATAGATTGTCTTGATGGCAATGATTATGGCTTGTATTTGTAGAAAGTAAAAAAGAAATTGGGGATTTCAGCTTGTTTTGTAGGAAAAGAGGACAAACAAGGGATAGATTCACACCCTCCTCGAAGATCAAAATTAGCAACGTCGAGCCTAGACTTTAAATATGGCCCTTTATGGGAGGCAACTTGTAACACCTTATACCTGTGGCTATCACTTATACTTATATCATATTATAATGTATTTCATAGAATAAGACATAGTCCTGTTTATAATGAGGGAAAAATTCTTTTTTAAATAATATAATATTTCACTTTGTAGCATTTAGCAATTTCGCAAAGCATAACAGCTTGACTATATATATATATATCACATCACTGCGTATTCACTATATTATACGTGTACAGACATATGGTCCAAAACACAAAAGACATGTCCCTATACATATGTGCAATGCAAGGAGAGAGATTGGTGAGACTCAACCGGTGATCTATGATTCATGTCTTTTATATAGTATATACCTCCAAAATGAGCTAATTACTCTTCTTTGCCTGAAAGATAATGCAATTTGATGAGTTGTAACTCAATGAGAATAATTATCAAATGCTTTCTAAAGTACCAAGTCAATCACAGTTAAAAGTAATAATCGTCATTTCTACACATTTTACATGGCATTCTATTTATTAATATCATATCAATATAAATCATATTAAATCATGTAAACATTTCATTTGCTTATGCTTATGTCATTTTCTTTTTGTCGTGACTAGGCTAAATAGACATTGTCCCGGGTTTCCCTGTGAACATTTGCATTTGCTAGGTAGCTTGATCATTTGTAACATTTGTACATTTGTTAGGCCATAGGCCTTTTGCTTTTGAACATTTGTTTGGGTCATAGGCCTCTTCTTTTGCTTTTTAATGTTATTTAGCTAGTCACAACGCCTTTTAAGTCCATATGCATATGCATTTGCAGCAATTATTATACATTTCAATCAACTTTTGCCTTATACAAAGAAAACCTATACATGTAATCCAAACATGTACTTTACATTCAATACAGTCTCATTGGCCATATAATAGCGATCATGTAATTCAAATAAAGAAAATCAAGTCACATTACACGTAATAATCGCACGTACCAAAAAAATCGTTTGACAATTAAACTCACCTTTTCTTTTGCTACTAAACCTCTAACTTACCGTCTTTCACTTCCTTGAGGCTCTCCAATATGCTATGGACCTAATTGAACATATTCTTGGTCAATTGGTGGCTAAATAAACTTAGTGAAACTTAAACAAATTGAATTATGCATTTTAAGGAGCACTAACTAGGGTTTGGTATAATGGCAGTGTGACCTTCTTGTGTTCATTAGCTTATAATGCTTTTTATACTAGCCCAATTTGTATGATTCTTAATTCTAATTAAAGCTAACATGTAGTTCTACAACATATCTAATTTTCATAATAATTGGACCATTGTGGAATATTTTATGCAATTTATAAACATGTTCTGTTCTCTGCCCTGTTTTTGACCTTAGGTAGTTTTGGGACACCAAGTTTGCTTCTCCATATCTTACAACGTGTAAGTCATATTTTAATGAAACTTTGTATACACATAGATATGTCAAAATGGAACATTTTTTATGTCGAAAACTTTCATCCATTCTGCCTCTAAAGTCCTCATATGGTAGGGTAATTTCGACTGGTCAGAAACATGGTTGACATCCAGACCAATCTGACTTGTGAAGGCCATAACTCACAACATACATAACATATTGAGGTACAATTTGTTCCAATCTTTATCTACGACATGTGCCTATAACTTTTATGTTTTGACCATTTACATATTATGTCTATAAGGAGCTCAAAATGGGCAAACAACTGACTAGACCTGCCCAGAATACTAAGCATGCAGCTCAAATATGGAACAAGCATGACTTTCTTGCCTATAACTCAACATCCGCCCATAATATGGTCCTGAAATTTGGTATAAACCAGATAACACATATATCTACAACTTTTATGTTTTGAGTTTCATCAATTACCGACTCTATCATATAGAAACAAAAATAAAACAATAGATGATTTAGCTAAGTTCCTCAATGGAACTAGTTTTAGTCCGATTCCATTATCTTCCCACAAACACCAAATCACGCAAAACCATTTATATAGCCTTAAACCTAAGATATAAAGCTATAAGTTTGGTGTTTTGTACTTCTTCATAATCAGCCTTTAATATGAAGAAAACGAGACCCTAATTTTCTGCCATGAAAACAGAATTCAAACAGCTTACCCATGGAAATTATGTAGTTTGCACTTCCTAAATTATTTTCTATTAATCATAAATTAAAACTAGCAATTTATGGAGACAAACTAACCTATTATATTGCAAGCACGCTACAAAGGGAGCATACATGTGATGGCCTTCTATAGCAACACTCTATTGTGCCAGCATCAACGTAGTATGCGCGTGATGCTGCCGTAGCTCCACAACCTTGTACCTACTATCACGACTGCTATGTATGGCACACACTTGTTGATTTTAGTAGTGTAGCCACTGTTACTGGTGTGATGTATGGCATAGTCGTGTCACCTTAGTCTTCAATCCCATGCACGTTAGTGATCCAACAGCACATGCATGATGGCCCTAGCTAATAAAGTCCAATTGCAACTCAAATTCCTATTTTGCTGCATCAAAAGTGGCTTTAGTACTTCTAATTCGAGAAAATTCATTTTAGGAAGATTTTATGGGAATTTTAACTTGGAGAAAATATTGTAATAGGAGCTAGACTCTAATTAGGATTCTTTAGTTATTTAAGCAAACATATAGAATTAGGTTTTATCATCAAATTTTTATTTTTCTTTTTCTCTTCATTCCTTTGAGAGCACATTGTACTTACTGGAGAAGTTCAAGTCGCACCTATTAGTTGGAGTGGAAGATAACTGAGTTGAAGTTTAGAGGACCAATTTGTCTTTCAGCTTGGTTTTTGCCTATGCAGGGAGCATCTTTTGCTTTTTCCTTTATTCTTTTGTCTTGT
Source organism: Balakata baccata (assembly GCA_949630135.1). Taxonomy (NCBI): domain Eukaryota; kingdom Viridiplantae; phylum Streptophyta; class Magnoliopsida; order Malpighiales; family Euphorbiaceae; genus Balakata; species Balakata baccata. The sequence continues at coordinate 13,246 of CATIWF010139660.1, forward strand.
AATGTCTAGTATAGTTATCATTATCATCATGATCATTGTTATGATGACTTTAGGTTAGATTATAAAGAGATTGAATTGCATCTAAAGGAAGTCTCATTATTATTCAGTACCTCCTAATGAGATCAAGTTTGTTGTTATCAAATTTCAGGGTGACTGGCTTACTATGATCAAACTTCTTCTAGTATTGTCCATCAAAATGAACTTCACTAGAAGACTATTAAAAATATTTTGGTCATCATTTGCCTTCACTTATAGATCATCAAATACTTGCAGAAGATTAACAATCTTCTTTTAATGTTGCGCATTCTGATCTGCAGTCTCCTTCTATTTCTTCTGTAGCTCTACTTTCAACAACTTGACACTATCTCCAGCTGACTCAACTCTATTGCTTGAGATCAGTATCTTTCACAAAGAGTTAATGTAGTTACCGATGATGAAGCGTAAAATTTAAGTTAACAACAATACTACCATTCACACCAAAATAACCTAAGCATTGAGGTAGATCAACTGTAGAAGACCGCTGGAGACAATCTTACTACAAGATCAAATGCTGACATACCCCACTTGAACGGAATAGAGACTTTGGTTGAATATAAATCGACACCTTTTAGTGGAAATAATGGTATCATCCTCTTAGTCTGACCATGTTCAGATGACCAAATGATGCTCCCACCATAGGAGAGATTGCTAGTGTTAATCATGGTTGGATAAAGACCACTTTTTACACTGCATTTAATGTGAAATAGATAGAAGACAACATGCCTACAGAGGCTACTGACAGGGCATGACCAAGTCACCAAATCCTTGCTACAAGTCGTAAAATACAGGCACACTCATGCTTGACGTGATGGTGAATAAATAGGATGACAAAACCAAGGAATAGGGAGACATGGATATAAATAGATCACCACAAGCCAAGAAAGGAGAGGTAAGATAAACTCAAATAATTCAACCTTCAAAATACCTTCATTCTCTCTTTCTTCCTCCTTCTAACTTGATCATCGAAATGGGCATGCTAGAATAACTCCAACTACTCTTTCTCAACTCTCTTTGCTGTGTACGGCCAGATGTTGATCTTAGGGTGACATCATTGGTTTTCATCTATTGGTTTCTTTTTGTTGTTGAATTGGTTAAGAAAAAAAATTGAAACCATTTTTTTTTAATATTCTCATTTCAGGTTTATGGTGAAAATACCAACGGGATGGTATCAGAACAAGCAGCACCATGTGCTGGAGGTACATGATATAGCCCACTTATGACTTTTTGAAGATCTCGTGTTTACCATGGAAAATATGCCACTTTATACGGTAGGAACATAATAAAATATATATATATATTTTTTTGTGTTTTTTAGATAATGCTTATAATTTGGAGCTTTGAAAATATTCTTTAATTTTTTAAATAGGTAAATATATTTTCCATTTTATTGGAATAATTTTCTGAAAATAAACATTTTTTCTACAACTAAATATACTTTATATTTTTTGGAAAATATTTTCTCTAAAAAGTATTTTTATAGAGACATTATTTTCAGCAAATAATCGGAATACTTAATAAATTTTATTTTTACAATATTTCAATCTCTTTTATGTTTTCAAAAAAGAAATATAATTCTTCTAATTATAAGTAAACATACCTTACAATGTATAAACAAAAATGTAATTATAAATTTAGACTTTTAGCTGATGATGTAAAAATTTAAAATAAAAAAAATTTAAATAATAGTAACTATTTTATATTGTAAAACAATTTTTTAAAGAAATATATTATAGTATTGAAATATAATAATGCTGATTTTATTAAATTAAAATTAAGTGGTTTTGCAATTATATATAGCATTTATATATGTAACTAGTATGTTACTCTCGCTTTACATCGGACATTCATAAATCACACTTATGATTATTGATTATTTTACTTTTTAATATTATTTTTACTTTAATTTTATTATTTTTTTCAAAACATACGACATATATAATTCTACAATATTCGATAATATCTAATAAATTATTATTATTATTATTGTGATTTTATTTTATCAAAATATGTAATTTATATAATTTTACAATATTCTACAATCAAATAATCAATGAAAAATATTTTTTCTAATAGAAAAAAATAGAGGTTTCTATATATCATAATTTTATAATATTTTAGTAGTTAAACAGAATATTTATCAAGACGTATATATAATCTACGTCTTGATATATTTATGTATTTTTGCAATAAAAGGAGGAACTGAAAGAGAAATATTATATTGGTCTAACTTGGATTCAGTTATGAGATATACATAAATATCATCATCTTTCATTTAAATATTGTTATAAAAAAAATCTTCCTAAGAGTCCACTTTAGATTTAAGAATAGAAGAAATATGAGAAAAAGAAATTTTAAGGATGAAAATTTTTAGGATAGAATTGTCACTACCGCCATATTAGATTTAATAAAATTGAAAAATTAAAATATAAATATTTCTTAATAATTAATCGAGTGAAATAGAAAATTAAGATTAAATTGTAATTAACATATATATATATATAATTTTTTTTCCAGTGAACGAATTGTGAAACTAAAGAAGTTATTATGTAGAATAAATTATGATGTAAATAATGGTGTATTTAATTATAGAAAATTTATTAATTAGAGTTTGAAATTAGAAAAATTAAAATTTAGTGATGGATTAAAATTTTTTTTTGGAAAGAAACGATGGATTAAATTGAAAAAGAGGAAAGAAAGAAACTCAATTGAAATTTTGATAATGATTAATATTAAATAAGATTAACTAAAGTTAACAAATTTGATTAAATTAAAAGTACTCCATGCATGATTAAATATTTGTGTTAATTTAATTTAAAATATTTTAAAATAAATTCATCATCTTCTAAAAAAATTTAAGATCATGTAAACACTTAGTATAAAATAGACTAATGAATATCTTGATAAAAAAAATGATCAACTTAAAAATAAAAATAAAAAAAGAAAGAAAGAAATATCCAATTTCATGCAAGCTCAGCATGAAAAATAGAAAAGAAAGGTGAAATGGTTGGGTGACAGCACGCAGACAGAGACGGTTGTAAGTGTCAAAGTTAAGGGATATTATTGTCATTTCGCTTAATCATTACAATCCAAGAAAAAAATAAGAGAGAGGTGTTTGGTGTTCTCTAAGGCTACCTGCTAAAAATGTTAATCCGAACATATAATCCGCTGCTTGAACTCATCCTAATTCAGTTTAAAAATTTAATATTAATATTGTGTTCGTCCCAAATCCCATATCTGTTGAAAATTTTAAACTAAAATAAAATTCAATCCAATTAAATAACTAAAATTTTTAAAATATAAAAATAATTTATTATAAATTACTACAAAATCAAATAAAATAGATAAAATAAAATATAAAATTTAATTCAATATATTTAAATTAAAATAATTTATCAAATTATTTAAAAATAATATTAAAATAATAAAATTATATATTATTTATTATAATAAAAAATTATATTTTAATTTCAACGTTTTATTAGATTTATAATTTATTAATATTTAAAAATATATAAAAAATAATTAATTATATTATTATATTTATTAAATTTAAATATATTAAATTATATATATAGCTGTTCCTTCAGAGTGACGAATTTATAAAATCTATAACAAAACTCTAATGAATTACCCATTAAAATTTAAACTGATACGGATAGTCATGTTACGGCGAAATCCGTATCAACTTGCTATTCTATTCTTCTTTTTTTTTTTCTTTTTTTTTTTTGTATAATCGTCCTATTTTTTCTCTTTTCTGGACTTTCTTTCTTAAATTTCTTCTTCTGTATTTTTTCTTCTTCTCTCACTCAAATTTATATTTTTTCCATGTGGATTGTAGGCCTTTCTTTGTGGTTTCTTCTAAGTTCGTCCTTTCCCTTCTCGTCTACGATAGTAAGTGTTGGTAATCATCTTCTTCTTCTTTGAAGAAATGTACAACTCTTGAGACCTTAAGGTTAAAGGCTCAGGTCTTTCTACCGGCTTAAGTGACCTCTTTCCTTTTGGTTAGCTTCTTCAAAGAGCTCCTATTTGCCATCCACATCTCTCGGGCACTCCACCGCCCATGCTCTTCCCTTATGAGTTGCGGATTGAGAAAGGATGTTCGAATTGGATGCTATAACTTGTTTGGTTATACCATCATTTTCTTTTCTTTTTCTCTCTTTCTGTTTTTCTTGGGTTTTCAATTTTTTTAATTGTTCAAATTTCTCTCTTTTAAAACTCCCCTTCATTTTGTTCATAACATAATTAGATAAATTTATTTGGATCCATGATTTTCATTCCATTAATATATTTTTATCTGACTGATTTTGATTCTCTATTCTGAGTTTAGGAAAGAAAAGATTGAGTTGTTTGTTATTGCTGATTTTGATTTTCTATTCTGAGTTTGAGATTTGGGGTTTTGTTATGTGAGGAGGGTTTGCAAAGAGAAAAGGAAAGAAAATATTGAGTTGTTTGTTATTGCTGATTTTCATTTTCTATCCTGAGTTTGAGATTTTTGATTTTGTTTAATGAGGAAGGTCTGCAAAGAGAACAGGAAGATGAGTTGTTTGTTATTGCAATGACGTCGTTTTCTATTAGGGGTAAAATTGTCTCAACACTGTAGTAGTTACAGTATCTCTCTGCAGGCCCTTTATTATATAGATAGATTGTTAATAAATATATGTGTTATATAAAGACTATAAATACTGATTAAACATGAAGACAAGAAAAAACCAAAAAATTATTGTTAGAAACTTTGGTTTTTTATCCACAAACATACATCTCCTGTCCAAAAGCTGCACCGCGTTATCACTAACATCTTTCCGAATGAACTAGCAGTGCAACTTAAATTGAGCAAAATAATTAAATAGTAAAAGTTGAGCTTTGATAAAAATTGGGCAAATATTACATTATATCTTGAATTTTGCTGGTTTTTATGGTTATATTTAATTTTATAAAAAATTTATTCAAATTATATAAATTTTTTTAATAATAAATCTAGTCTTATATAGCTGAATTATATTTCAAATTTATTTAATATATTATTTAGTGTAGCTAATATATTATCTAAAATGCTATTTGGACAATAAATATTATCTGACATTTTTTCTGGATAATTCATGCACTCCAAATGTTACTAACGTGTCAGGCAGAGTAGTTAGATAATACCGAAATTAATTTTATTATTAAAATAAAAATTTATGTAATTTAAATAATATGATATTTACCTTCAAAAATTGTAGAGTGAGAATGGAGGAGGAAATGCTTATATAATGAAATAAAAAAATTCCATCCAAGAACATTTTGACATGACTGAATCGTCCACCTCAAGGCTTGGACATTTCCCTTCTCGCTCTTTCCCTCTCCGTGGGTTGTGCCTCATTTTCAAAGGCCGCGTTCACAAATAGGTGGCTAAAATTGGATTTGAGGTTGTCTTTTTATTGAATGATCCTTCCAATTTTTTTTTTTGACTTTTCTTTTATTGGTGTCATTTATTTTGGTTGGTAAGCTGCTGACTTCCACCTTCAGTTGCCGTGTGACTTGATGTAAGTCATGGAATGCTCAGCCTTTTGTGATCTTATGAAAAGTTGCTGAAAATCCCACTTCTTGGAGTTGTGGATTTTGTTAAATTTAGGAAACCCATTTGGTGCAAATCCATCTGGCAGGACTTAAAGGTGAGTGTCTTTTGCATCTTATTCACAATTTTTTTTTTCACCTCATTTGCTTGCTCGCTGGCTTTCGGTCTAATAGTCTTTAGCTTCATGATTATTACAATGATTGGTGAATGATCATTTGGAGAAGAAACTCTCTATTAAAATAGAAGGGTTCTGAATAAATTTTGGTTCTTGGTTTAGTTTGACTCGAATTTGAATTCAGAAAAGGAGTTTGTGAGTATTGAATAGGTAATGAAAAATTAAATGTGAAGAAAATGATAAAAGAAAGCAGATGATGCTGAGCAGGTATAATTGATGCCTTTGTGTGTCCTTTTGTCTTTGTGGGTCATTGCTACTATTTTGGCAAGCGGATCGTAACATGGTAAACTTACAGCATATCGATTTACTAATCTAATCTGGTTGACTGTAGAATCAACTTTTTTTTGTGAACTGAAGCTTTGTTAGGAACTATTGCTCAAGACTGGGTTTTTAATTTTTAGAGATTCTCTGAAACATTCAGAAACAATAAATTGTGACTTCCCATTATATGCAAACCACAATTCTGTGGCCTTGGTTTCTTAGACTAACACGAGAATCCTGCTTATTTACTCTTTAAGAGACAAATTACTAATCCATACTTTTAATTTCCTAAGCTTTTGGACTGCTGCTTTATTTGAGGCTCTCTTTGTCTCTGGATATACAGTGAGGATTGGTGTATGCATGCGAATTCTTATGGGGGCTATGAAGTGTTTCTCATTTTACAGTGGAGACAAGAAGGATGCACAAAAGACTAATAATAAGTCAGTCTCAGTTCAATCTATAAATCCTAAATTTGCTGATCCTGAAACAGGGAGATTTGGGTCTGAGTTGAATTCACAAGATGTCTCCGGTACAAGCTCGGAATCTGTTGGAAGGCCCTCGTTTCCTAGTATGTCTCAAAGACCTAGCAATCTCAGAGTGTTCACAGTTTCTGAGCTTAAGTCAGCTACGAGGAATTTCAGTCATTCAGTCATGCTGGGAGAGGGTGGATTTGGCTGTGTCTATAGAGGGTCTATCAAGAGCACAGAAGATCCAAATAGAAAACTTGAAGTTGCAGTGAAACAGCTTGGTAAAAGAGGGATGCAGGTATCCCTTCATCCTCATGTCACGAACTGTTAGGATTTCTTGGTCATATTTGGGGGAGGGGGGGGATGGTGGGCGGGACATTAATTGCTATTATAGTTAGGGTTGTCATATTGTCAGCATTTGTCCTTCTTTGGAGATGTTTTGGGTAAACAATTCTCAATGTTCAGTGTATTGCTGAGAATAGAAAGATTCAGGTGTCATCTTACTTCTAGCTCTTAGGATTTAGTGGTCAAAGTTTTTCTAATTCAAATTATGCAGGTGCTGTTAATATATAGGGCATTTTGACATAATATACAATTCATCATAGTTCTCTAGCTAAAACTGTTCCACTTACTCATAAAGGTTGATGGAAGACTAGGTGAAATTCTAATATCTGGATAAGATGATCATATATAAATCTTCATGTCAGGCAACTGCACTTTTCTTAAAAGTTTTGCTAGGTGAAACAAATTTACTTTTTGAATCATTGTTAAATTCAAAAAAGTAAACCTTGTTTAATTTGTCCTTGCTAGTCTATTAATGAGCCTGATCTCATGCTCATTACAGGGGCATTTGCCTGCTTTATCACGTTAGCTGCTTTTTAATGGTAATAATAGTCTTCTAGTTATCTTTCTGTTTATGCTGCTTAGTAGATCCTACCTTGTTCTTGGCAGGGGCACAAAGAATGGGTCACAGAAGTGGATGTTCTTGGGGTGGTCAAGCATCCAAATCTTGTCAAATTAATCGGCTACTGTGCTGATGACGATGAGAGAGGAATCCAACGCCTTCTGATATATGAATTTATGCCTAATGGAAGTGTGGAGCACCATTTATCCACTAGATCAGAGGTGCCTCTTCCATGGTCCATGAGGTTGAGAATAGCCCATGATGCTGCTCGGGGCTTAACATACCTACATGAAGAAATGAGTTTTCAGGTAATTTACTTTTCATTACATTTCAGTGCTGTCAAGATGTGTAAGCAAAAGTGCTATAAAATTTGCTTTCATTTCAGTTAGCCCCTTCGCCCTCTTCTCGGACCCATGAAAGAGGGAATAAAAAGAGAAAAAGATTGAGTGGCTTAAAAAACTCACTTTTGGTGCTGACAAATTAAGGAAATATTGCTACAGTATTTTACCTTACAGCAGCTCTTGGAATTTTGTAATGCATGTGCCTGATCTTTTCACATGTATTTTGCAGATCATCTTTAGGGATTTCAAATCCTCAAATATCCTTCTAGATGAGCAGTGGAATGCCAAATTATCAGATTTTGGATTGGCTAGGTTGGGACCTTCAGAAGGATTGACCCATGTTTCTACAGCAGTATGTTTGTGCAATATGACTTCGCAAGCTCATTGATTCTTCTCTTTGATCAGTTGCCATTTTAACAAATTGATGTGCAAAAGAACTCTCATAGAAATTAGACCGACCTTCTCAAAGATGCATAATTGAACCTCATAGCCAGCCATCATTCATATATATATATATATATGGAAGCTATGAAGTCTCAGAATTCTTCTTTCTATGCTTATGTTTTGGTAGGAATATAATAGGAAGTTATCCTCAGAAAATTTCATTCATTTTTAGATGGATTATACTTTTAGAATCTCATGTTCGATATATGCAAGATTCCGGATAAGCTTTGGGAAACTGCACAAGTAAGATGGTTGATAACTAATATTTTACCTGATGTTTCTATGGTTATATATGTGCAATGATCCAAAATGCAAGCTTCAGATAATGGTAATGATTTGTTTATATAGGCTTGAGCACAAGCACTCAAGAAAATATGCAGTTCAATGCTTCGCGTAATATTACCACGGAATTATTTTCAAGGTTAGAATAACATTCAAGAACATTTTGTTTTGTTCATTTTTTAACTCTGCTACAACATGGATCACAATTGTTACTAGAGGATGGGATAACCAATGAAGACAAGAAAACAGACTCCTTTTATTTCAAAGAACTTGAGGAAAATAACCCTTTTTCTCTATTTCTTTTCCCTGTTATACTGCAGTTTGCACCCTCTAACAGTCATGCATTGATATCGGATTGTCCATATATATTGTAAAACTATATATATTGATGCGGGTGATATTTTACAACAGGTAGTGGGAACCATGGGATATGCAGCTCCGGAATACATTCAAACAGGACGTCTCACGGCCAAGAGTGATGTATGGAGCTATGGGGTTTTCCTTTATGAACTCATCACTGGTCGACGTCCTTTAGATCGAAATCGACCCAGGAGTGACCAGAAGCTCTTGGAATGGGTAAGGCCATACCTAGCAGATGCAAAAAAATTCCCAAAAATATTGGACCCGAGGCTTGAGGGAAAGTATCCCCTCCGATCAGTTCAGCAGCTTGCACTTGTTGCCAATAAATGTTTGGTCAGAAATCTCAAAGCACGCCCAAAGATGAGTGAGGTGTTGGAAATGGTGAATCGGATTACGGATGCATCATCAGAAACAGCAAGTCCTCAACTATCGTTTAGGAGCTCAATCTCTATGAAAATTTATCGGGACAATAGAATGAAAAATAAAAGAAGAAATGTAGATATGAAAGGCAGCGATAAAAGCGGTTGGTTTGCGCGGATGTGGACTCCAAAGCTTATCAGAACATGTTGATGGGCAACAAAATTCAACAGACTCAGCTCCAGGTAAGCTTGAGGGTTGTAACAACAAATGGTTATGCCAAAATCTTTCATACGGTGTAAATTCTCATACACGTACTGAAAAAATTTGATACTGCAAAAGGTAGTAAATTTAAAGAAATTATTGCTACTCTAAGTGTATGATTATATCTCATTTCAATTAGGATCCAGCAATCACGAGAGGAGAAGTGTTCTTTATTTAGTACAATCAAATAATCTGGATTTGCATCGGATATGCCTATTAAGGGGTAAAACGCTCTCTTCTAAGTTTTAAAGATGCTCCATGTACTGGACTCAAATTCAGGACTTCTAGTAAGGAGAAGGGACGCTTACAATTCCATCTCACTTCTTGGGGGTAGAGTTTGTATTTTAGTTAACCATTTTTTAGAATTCTACTGAGCAGTTTAATCATTTTGTTATAGTTAAAAAATCTGCTGAGCTATGTAACTAATTGGAGTTTTTTCTGCTGCCAATCTTATGTTTTTCACCATTCTAGGCTCGCTAGGCAGCGAATCAGTTCTGGGTTGTTTTCCCTTTTATTGCTAGACTATTCAAAAGCATCAATCATCATCAGTCTCACAATTATACTCCTCCATTCGCGGCTCCTTCATATGATAAACAAAAAGTGCACTTAAGAATAATAGCAATCCGTTGGGCAAACGATACATAAGCAACCCCATTTCCGTAGCATTCAGTGCCTAAGGGGTTATCAGTTGTTGCGCACACCGATGTAACAATTGTAAGTGCACTTACAATATATACAAAATCCATAAATCCATAGATTATACAAAATCCATAGATTTTCAAATTCCATCAATATAACTCCACAAAAAAAATTTTTTAAAAAAAGGAAACAAAGAAAGAAATCATCCAATGTGGACGGCGGAGAGAAGACCATCAGCAGTGTGCATCAACTGCAGGGCAATCGTGACCGTCGACACAGGGACACTCATTGTGATAAGAAACAGAATCCCTAGAGCCAAACTAGGCCTAGTATTCATGAACTGGAACTGTAAGAATCCCACAAAATTACATATAAATTGATCGTAGCTTGCATAGTATTGCTTCTCCCACTCCATCCATTCACTTGGTGGCTCATAATTCTTCTCTATCATCTTCATTTCATGTATTCGTTTCCTTAATACAATCATGCTTTCATCTACAAATATATTATTCCACTCACACGACTCTGACCTCCTTGAGCAATAGGCCTTTTCACTTCCTCTGCTCCTTTTGATTTCCCCAAATTTCACTTTCTGGGTGTGTAACTTTTTGCGAGAAAATGGAAGTGGAGCAATGACTGACGAGAAAAGGGTATTTGATTCCATTTATGAAGATTTTTTTATTTATATCAATTTTCAAGTGGAAATGAAAAAGATTGATATTGATGGAGAAATGCAAGTTTTGGTTATGGTATTTATAGACTGGGAATCTTAAGATCTAGCTAGAGGAAAATGCTACAAAGTGCAAACTTGTTGAGTTGTTGACACGTGTGCCTTCTCCAAGTTTTTTTTTTTCAATTTTATGTAAATTAGATCCAAAGCATTATGTGTCAGTTTCTGATTGGTTTAACGTGCCTTTGGAAGTTGGAATTGCAGTTAAGGTCGGTGCCATTGTTTAATTATTGACTATTAAAATATTTACATTTTTCAAATTATAGATTCCATAATTTGACTAATTCTCATAATTATGGGAGTTTGTGACAAATTATTATGCATAGTAGTTGCGCAATGAAGCTATCAAAGGAAAAATGAAAAGAAGTCTCTTATTAAAATATTGAATGCATAATTGAAATATCTCCAATTTGTTAAAAATATGTATATATGAGTTGACAATATTTAGTTATAGCACAAACTGGAGGGCAAAAGAATTTTAGCTCTATTCCAGGTCTATACTGTTGCGTATTTTCTGGAACTCGGTTCCGGACGTCCAAAGTCATGGACTCAATCATGATTTTTATTTGCAGATGAAGCAAGAAAATCAATGAATATTTGCAGTACAAGGCTTCATTGTTGAGTGACCACAACATAGTTCTTTTTTTTTTTTTCAGCGCAATGCTACTTTAGATTCTAACAAGTCATGGGAAAAGAATCAGTAAAAGGAATAGAAGAACCATAAATTGGCTACTGAACACAAGATATTGCAAGGAGTATACCAGTGCAAGGCAAAATTATTTGCACGAACCAAACAACAGCTGATTGCATTGCATTTTAAATTTCTTATGCAATTATTACAAATTCACCCCCAACACGATCTCTTCAAGCATCCAATCCAGTCTAAGCATCTTAGCCTTACAAATTATTTAAGCAAAAAATTGTTTTGGTACAAGAAGAACAAACAGAGGTAATGCATGCCAGAAAGAATTATAGATGCCCAACTTGAGCAGAAAAGCTAGAAATCTGATTCAATGGGGATGACAAGATCATATCTCTCATCAAAGCTCTTGAACAAATAAGAATATGGAATGATAGCCAAAAGGATATTGTGAATCCAATTTTGGTAAAACAAAACTAAGCATTTACATATGGAAAGCACAATAATGGTAGTAACAATCAATAATCTGGTACTGAAGAACGTGTGTTGGTTGTAGAAGCATTTTCTTAGTTATTAGTCATCATAGGACGCGTGAGGAGCAGCAGTGCATCCAGGGTCGAAAGGATCTTCAGACCCACAACAATGCCAATATTGAAATACTCGGCCGGAGTCAGGAGTATCCATGGTGCCTCCAGCATAAACACTCTCGAACTTCCTTTTTGTTTCACCTGATCAAAATGTAAATTTTGGGAATAGGTGATATCATAAGTGAACAGAGTCTACATGTGAAGCAAGAACCGAAAGTAGCATAATATATCAACATGTTCTTTAAGCTGGAAACAGTCCAAGAAACAAATTTATCCTGTGTCTTAACAATCTAATACCTGGCTATGGTGATCAAATCTCATACAACTTTTATCCTTTTTTTGTGGAAAACAAAAAGAAAACAATCTCTCGGTTCTTCCTCATTTCATGCCAGAAATATCCCTCATCTTTACTCTCGCAGTTTTCAATAACTCATCTTTTGTTCCATACCCAAAGGATTTGCTGAGAGTATGATGAGCTCAAATCTCACATAAACCGTGATATGCCAACGCAATAGAAGGGGAAAAAAAGGGGTCTTATATGAAGATGCAGAGTTTCAGAAACTTGGAATAGTTCTAAAAATGGCAAATCTACACAAAGCCTTTCCCTTCAACTTGTTTCATTTGAATTTATTGAAATGCGATGCTCATATTTCTTCTTTAGAATGGCTAGATGTTAAGAGTGAGAAAGTTACTACACTAGGTAGGTCCTTTCTAATCAAATCCCATGATTCCTCATTAAGCATAACCCCCTGCCTCTCAAGTCTCAACACATCTCATTTCGGAAAAACCTGAACCTAACAACAAAATTGAAAGAGTTTGTAAAGATTCAACTTTCAAGAACATTGTCATTTAGATACAAAAATTTACACAAAGTGATGGAATTCACTTCAAACAAAAATATACTTAATACAGAGTCAGTTTATGGAATTGTAAAAACCATCATGAACCGTTAGTCTAGCTACCCTAATTGACAAAATAAACTTCTTACATCAGACAGTACAGTTCAATTGCTTAACAACAACCCATTTGAGAATAAGGAAAGCATTTATTAGTGGAAAATAAAAAATCGTGCTTGTTAATTTGGAAGTACAAGATCAAGAAATTAAGGAAGTGTCGTCAAATACTGAGAAAAAATGAGTAAAAAGTGGATGATGTGGGCTACCTCCAAAATGGGCAGTGTGGAAGCGACAAGCGCGAGGGTGGTTGAGGGAAGGGTCGAATTGGGTTTTGCAGTGCTTGCAGGTTCTAATGGTTACGCTGCCGCTCGGATTTATATTTGAGCACCGGATCGCAGGCCATCGTTGCGATTCTGGGATCCGAATCACGGTGGCTTTCCGGTGAGGGAGATGAGGACAAAAGGATGCGTTCTGGCGAATGATAAACAAGCGAGTTGGTCTACAGTCGGTAAGGGAGAAAGCCATGTTTGATATGGTATATCCCCTTCTTCCACACTATGTAAGGCCTTTTTTTTTTTTAAGACTTAAAATCAGTGGAAAAAGAAAAATCAAAAGAAAATAAAAAAAAACTCTGAAGTGCAGTTAAAGATATTAACGAACAATAACGGACAGGGTTAATTTTACCTATCATGTTACTCTAATTACACTCGAATTATATTTTACTGTACTTTATTTTATTTTCACTAAAATAAATTTCAACCAATTTTTAAATAATAATTACTAAAAATATGATATTACAGTTGATATATTACTAGATTTTGCCATATCATACTGCATTATCCTCCATATAAATGATAAAACTCAAAAAAATTGTACTATATTAGATGCCACGGAGTCAAATCTAACTGAAAAAATATAACATATCAAGATTAATTTTCATAGCAGTCACTAAAATTTTATTTCATTTGTTGAAAAGTCACTAAATTTTTATTAAAAGGAAATAATAAAATTTTATTTTCCTTTTAAATAATTTTTCAGCCAAAAGTGATAAATAGAAAACTGAAAATTAAGGATGTACAACGGTTCGGTTATACTGAATTACCGAATTGAATCGTTAAAATTTGATAACCGATTACAACATTGAAAAAAATTTGATTCGGTAAACAGTAGTAAAATTTGAGCTATTTCGATTATTCGGTAATTTACCGCGGTAATAACTGAATTTTTATATTTTTAATTTTAATTATAAATTTTATTATGATATTTGTATTTGTCAAAAATATATTTTTTATTTTATTTCAAAAACATGTTATTTTATGATATTTTAATTTATGAGATATTTTTATTATAATTAAATAAATTAAGAAAATTAATAAATTTAAGTAAAATTTAAAATTTTAGTTATCGGATAATTACCGAAATTTTAAATTCGGTAACCGAGTTTTTTATTCGGTTTGGTGATCGGTGAGACTTTTTTGAAGAATTCGGTATTCGGTTACCAAAAATTTTTTCGGTTTGGTAACCGAATTACCAAATACTCACCCTCATAAAAAATCTTGGCAACCGATATGACATTTGATTCTTCGCATGAACTTTATGGCCATTAACTCCGACAACTTGATTATTCTTTTCTTAGACAACAGACTTAGGAGATTGGGATAACTCATTTTGGATAGAACTCGAATAGGATCCAGACCCAATAAACATTTTGTCAACATTAGCAGCTATTTGAGAAAAATCAATCACGAATCTAACACAGATAAGAAAAATCTAGTTTACCTAAGCCACTAAAAATCATGATTTTTCAGAAAGGAGAATAAATTTAAATTTTTTTACATAAATTTAGTGCTACATATGCTACCAAATCAGATTTTCAGTTGTCTATTCATTAAATTTGGTAGGAAGTTAAAAAAAAATAAAATTTTGTTATTTGTTTGAAAAAAAAAATAGTAATATTGCAGCAAAATGAAACAGAGTTCAGAAATCATTTGTGAAATCAACTACTTTTTTCAACCAATTTTTTTTAAATTGTTGATGTGTCATCTATGTAAGTGATAATGTGGTAAATTTGGTAAACATAATAGCTGTCACATTATATTTTCGATGACATATTAAGCTATTACATCAAAAACTAGAGATGATTTTACTGAAACAAATATATAGTTTAATAATTTTTTTTGGATGGTAATTTTATTTGCAATTAGAAAAAAGTTAAATGATTATAGGTTGTAAAAAGGTTGTGGCCTCTCTGCTAACTTTCACATTTCTTAGTTATAATATAGCAAATTAATGACAAGCCTTGTGAGATTTTAACAAAATTAGAGCTAGAAATAAATTTTAAAAAAACTAGCCGTGCAATATCCTATTATTTGAGATAATCTCTATTTATTTGATATTGTATAAATTTTAAATATTTTCGTATATTATATCATATAGTTTTTTTCAAGTTGGAGAAGTTTTTATATGAATTTCTAAGTTTCTTTATGGGAATTTATAGTTTTTGATCGATACTAATGACTTTAATGGTAGGAAAGTCAATATATTTAAAGAAAAATTATTATTTATTTTTGTAATTTGACATAATATATTAGTATCTTTTTGAGATTTAAAATATATACAATTTATTCTATGTAGTTTAATATAATATACTAATACATCATTGATGTTTGAAAATTATACTATATACCCTGTGAAGTTGATATATCGTACTAATACTTCTGTACAAATTTGATTTATTTGACTAATACCTCACTAAACAAAATAGAATATTATCTTTTACTAGTGTATTATATTATGTCAAACTATAGGGAGCAAATTGTATATTTTTCGAACTTCAAGAAAGTATTAGTGTATTATATCAAACTACATTGAATAAATAGTAATTTTCCCTATATTTAAACTCTAGTCTTACTAATTATTATATCAAACAATATTTTTATTAAAAGATATAAAGTGCGTTTTCAAGCGTAAAATAATTTTTTTAACTAAAATTTTGACACTTATATTAAAATACTACAAATTTTTTTTTTTTATCAATTTACTATATCTTTATAATTTTGTTTCAAATGGAAGTAGTATCTATAATATTTATAATAGAATTTATTTGGACACCAGAGATAAAAATGTCATGACACGTTATATGCAACTTCAGATAAAAAAATATCATGTATTGCCAACTTATATATCTAAAAACAAAAGTACTCTATTTAGATGAGGATTAAATTTTTTAGATAGTAATTTTAAAAAGAGGTATGTGACCTTTTTATCTGAAATGGCACATAATGTGTATCTCTAGTGCTCACGTTAAACGAATTATACCGTAAATATTGTATGTATTTTCATTTGAAATAAAATTATAAAAATATAATATTAAATTGATACAAAATAAAAATTCCGTATAACTTTCGTACAAGTGCCAAAATTTTGATATAAAAAAATAATTTTACCCGAGTTTAAAAAAATATCTGCTTCACTGCAAGCTTTCAAGTATTGAATAATGAATTGGGGGGAAAAAACAGATCTGAGGGCTTTGTTGTATTAAACAACTGACAGAGAGCTCAATTTATAAAATTGAGGGGCTTAATAAGAAGAGAAATTCTTGTAGGCCAAACATCATTCAAGGCTTATATTGCACTTTCAGCTATAATTCTGACATTCGATAACTGCAAATGACCAAATTACCCTCGTCTTCATCTTCGCGCCCAATCTCTGCACATTGACCGTCCAAACCCTAGAATTCTGGGGTTTTCAAATTTTCCATTCACAAGATAATTGTAAGAGAAATTCAGCTTCAGAAATGGCGAGAAACAACAACAGTAACAATGAGGAGCCAGACACAGCTCCAGAGCCAGATCGCTGGTACAACATAACCTTAGGTCGTTCCTTCAAAGATCACCACAGCCATCCTTCTACGAATGTCTGCACTTTGCGTTGTAAGTACTTGGACACCCAATTCTCACGCTTTTCGCTTTGTAGATTTGAAAACTTAAGTTCAACTCTTGTTTAAGCAATTATGGTTGAGTTTAGACTTATGAAGTGAAACAATTAACAATAGGTTACTAAAATCATATTTGAAGTGGAAAGTCTTTCCATCTCAACCTAGCATTAGTCGGCAGTAAATGTTGGTTCTACTAGAAATGGAATTTTTGCTAGTTTTGTTATGGAAATTTGTAGTTGCTGTTCTTTATTTCACCTTTTAGTAGTTAAATGAGGAAATTCACGCAAGGATGGTCTCTGACAACCTGTTTGGTGTTGGAGTTCAATTCGATTCCGTTAGTAGAAGTTCAGAATGATCTGTAATAGAATTCATCTGAATATTATTGTTTGAAAGAAATTGAAGCGTGGAGTGGATGTATTTACTTACCCATTTTCCTTGTTTGGGTGTCTTGGTGCTTCAGTAGAGAGTTTTATTAAATAAACTGAATTCTTGCAAACTTTTGCTAGTTTTTTAATAAATCCCTTTTCTTTCGAGACCTTTATTTGAAAAGGAAAAGAAAAAGAAAAATTGGAAGAATTTGACTTTATCAAGCTATAGACTTTCCAAACATGTAAGTTATCAAATTGAGTTCTTTCATTTTTAGGCTTTTGAAACTTACATGGTTTTATGTGTTTCATAGCCAGGTATAGTGGGGTAACAAGTAGATAGACATGTAGAAAGAGCTATACATTTGTGCAAACAGACGTTTATAAATTTATGAAGTATAATAAATCTGGTATTCATTTGTGTACTAATCTAATCTCGCAAGACTTTTACTTTTTTTTGTTGGGTTAAATTTTCTCTGAAGAAACACCGGTTGTATTAATTTATGCAGGAGAATTTCCTTTGTATTATTATTTTTTTGGTCTTTGATATTCTTTTTTCCCTCCAGATGAATTTAAGCCAGCTTCAATTGATAAGAGTCAACCAGGATCCCTCCACAAGGGGAAAAATAACAAGGTTACTGTTGAGTTTCAGAACAACCAGTATGGAAAGCCCAAAGTAATTTTTGAGGGTGTAAGCGAGGATTATAGGGAAAATGATGCTGTTTTGTTCTTCGATGGTGAGACCTTGCGACTGGAGCAGCTTCATCGTGCAGTGAAGCGGTTGAGGCATGTTCGGGTACCTGGTGAGTCTGCAGCTGCTGCAATATCAGCTGCAGTGGTTGCCCCAGCAGTTGAAACCTATTCACCACCAGTTAATAAATTAACAAATCAACAATCTTTGAACAAAGGTGTAGCTCATCAAATGCAAGTGAGTACAGTTTGATTTTGAGCTTTCTTTCATTTCTTCCCTTAAATTGGTTGGAAGAGTACAGAAGTGGTGACTATAGAAATCTTCTATGTGATTTTCTCTGAGAAGTTTTTAAATGATGTTAAGCCTTTGATTTCCTTTTCTTTTTAATAGAAAAAAAAAAAATCCATCTCAAGCTGGCCAGTTAATGTCGGATTGATATTCACTTTTGGCAGTCCTACCATGCCCATCTTCCGCAAAACAGCTGCTTTCTCTTCTTAGTCTCTCGCAATAGCTCTATAGTATAGAGTTCTTTAATTTGAATAGATAATAGAATTTGTGCAGCAATTAGCATGGCATCACTTATATCCAAAATGATCTTTATTTATTTGATTTAAAATGAATAGCTTTGTGCAATGTTGGCCAAATCATTTTTTTGTCAATCAACGCTTTTGTAATAGTGCTCTTTATTTTAAAAAACATTTTTGGTATAATGAAAAGTATCTTAGAGCATCGCTAAATATAAAGAGAAACAGTGTTTTTACAAGTCTAATAGACTTTTTATATTTTTACTTTTCATTTTGTTTTATCCCATATAAATTAATATTTACCAAAAGAAAAAAATAATTAACTTTATTGTAAGGAATGAGAAATATTTTTTGAGAAACATACCAGTAAAAAAATAGAATATGCACAAAAAGTGGAAGTGCACTAAATATTTTTAGAATAGAGAGTGAAGTTTGACTCTCTACATGAGAGTCAAACACACTCTCTAGCTCTACTCTAAATTTTGAAAATAGAGTGCATATTGGAGACTTTTTTATGAAATGACTTTAAAATAAAGAGTATTTGAAATAAAAAGCCTATTGGAGATGCTTTCAATTAATGTTTTGTGATTACTTTGTCAATGCTTGTCCATAAGCTGCACTCCGTATGGCTTTATATTTATCATTGAACTATCTAGATAATCAGATACACTCAAGCTACTTTGTAATATCTATCTAACAAAGCACATTATGTTAATGTAATATTATTGAAATGCATGTTAGTAACAAAAGCATAACTATTTCAATGTTTGAATTTATGTTGTTTCCTGTGAAACTGTGCAGGCGCATGTGGAACAGGTTAGCATTATTGACGCAGAGACCTTAGGTATGCTTTCTTTTTGCTAATAGCTGCTAGTGGAGTTACCTTGTTATGGCTATTGCAATTTACTGGTTGATATGAGATATTGGCTGAAAACTTTTAAATTTGAACTAGATTGAATTATTGATCTATATAAGATACTGGATATAGTATTTGATCAAAAATATTTGGGCAATTCACTGATTGGGATTAATCTGCAATGTCACCTAGCTCTGGAATTCATACCATCTTCGCAATTTTAATATAGATAACAGAATGCATTGATTTGTATGAGGCTATATACATTATTACACCTAGACCTGACTCTTGATGGCTATGATGCATTAAGACCTTAAAGTTTTCTATTCTTTGGTGTGCACGTGTTTGAACCCAAACAAAGATAAATTAATAAAACTCTAAGGAGCACATTTGGATTCACAAGAGATGAAAGCTCTTGCTTCAGGTGCTACAATAATGATGAGAAAGCTAGCTTTTTGAACAACTATGTTATGTTCCTGTAATGTTCCCTGGTTTTTGTATAAGATGGAAAATTGATGACAAAATACAGGTTACATTTGGAAGCAATCCATATTTTCCTTAGTAGAGTTTAAAGGTTGAACAATTAGTTGCATGCCTACTGCCCAACATGAATTAAGTCAACCCAAAAACAAAAAAAGTGGACTAGGTCTGTGTTCTGTTTTTATCCATTTTGCAGAACCTGGTTGGTTTGATAAAATATTTCTTCCAATTCTAGATATAATATTTTCTCGGTTATGTTACTATTTCTTAAACATTCTCTCTGTATAGGGGCAGAACACGAGGAAGAGAATACTCCAGATCATTCATCAGGTCCTCCTAATCCATCAGCCGTGTCATCATACCTTGAAGAAAATTTAGACATAGTCAATGATCATGATGATGATTGTCAAACAGCCACTAGAGACAATGCTTCTGCAAAGAGATCACATATAGGTCTTGACATTGATATTAACTTGCCTCATCAGGCTGACACAGATGATGAGATTGCTGATGTAGATATCAGTGATGATGAAGTTAACAAGGGCCCGAATGCTGCAGAAGCCCTTAGAGCTCAAGTGAATGCAGAAGGGAAAGAAGAGGAAGCTTCAAGTTCAACCAGTAGCAGCGGAAGTGACAGCAGTGCAAGTGAAAATGAGAGTGATAGTGGGAGTGGAAGTGACAGTGGAAGTGGAAGCAGTAGCAGTGATAGTGAAAGCAGCGAAAATGATTCAGTTATCTCTATATAAACGGTTAAATTCACCTATGTTCTTAGAAAACAAAATTCACGATTTAGAGCTTGTTAAATTCAGATTGAGTGGTAAAAGCATGAAACTTAGTTTTTTTCCTGCTGTAGTAGTTTGAAAGCTAGAGTCAGATGCAACTGAATGATTGTACATATGTAGCTTAAGATTTTAGCTAGTTTTCCAAATCTAGTTAGGTCAATCTGGTTATTAGAAGAAGTTGATAAAATAAATATAGCGTATTAGTTAACTTATCATCGGTGAAATGATTCCCGAGATTGATTTCCAGTTACCCCTCACCCCGTTGGATGACATGTATTGTAAACATAAAGATGCACATTAAGCAAAACAGACTATTCTGCAGTTTGTTCTGTAATTTGCGGATTACCATCCTATGTAACAATGGTTTCCAGTTTCAGATTCTTCGTACAAGTTCATGGGTTTTCATGTATTAAAGTTTTTTCATTTTTCCCTTTCGAAATAAATATTTGAGCATTCTTGTGAATGTAATATTTTATAAAATTCATATTCTCTACATTTCTCAGAATTTGTATTCAGTAACTCAACTAATTCAAAACCAGTAGAACATGATTTCAAGGGAAGTGTACATAGAAATAAATACCTGATTGCTCAAGAAGATGATTCGCTGACGGAGAAGCATGTTGGTAGTATCTAGCTCCTAGAATCTAGGTAGCCAAGGAGCTGAAGTAGCGAAAGAAGAGAAATTCGCAACATCCCAGTTAGTCGATAACGTATGTCTTCTTGAAGCTGTATTCAAGGCCTCGGTGGCAGAGCGACATACGATTGACACATACGGTTGAGGATGGACGGTTGCTCCCTAAATTTTTTAAAATATATGTAATAATATACAAATTTATACTATTTTTAATATTTATTCTCCTTAAAAAACTATATTTACCCTCTTAATTTAAAAGTTTTTCCTAAAAAAAAAAAAAGTTTGCTCCTTAACTTTGGGCGAAGCTCCACCACTGCAAGGCCTTGACAGATATGGGTTTTCTTCTTTTATTGCAATTGCTAACAATTGCTTTACAATCTGTGAAGATAGGCAACTGTAACTGCTGGTGCATGAAACTCTGATTGGAGAGACAGAAAGCACTGGAAGACCGTGATGTTGCAACAAATGCTAAACTTTTCTCCATTTTTATTTAATGCTATCTTCTTAGGGTTTGATTTCGGAGAAAAGACTCTTCAATTGTCTCTCTGCGGAGAAAACGGAGAGCGACTAATTGGCCATATACAGGTTCTCTTAAAACGTTCGAGTTCGAATCTAAATTAAATTGTAGCTAGGAATGACAAGTAGTGTATCTTTGAAAAATATTATATCTAAATCCAAACCCAATTATATATTCTATTATTTGAATTCCTTCTAACTTCATTTAAAATTATATTATTAATACATATATCCGTTTCAAATCTGAGTAACATTACTTGATTAATATCCGAACTCATTTAATTATTCATTTATCATTAAAAAATTTAAAATAAAATAAAATTCTAACAAACTAAATAATTAAAAATTAAAAAATACACAAATAATCTACCATAAATTACTATAAAATAAAATAAATAAAATAAAACACAATCTAATTCAATATATTCAAATTAAAATAATTCATTAAATTGTATAAATATAATATTAAAATAATAAAATTAAATATTGTTCATTTTGATAAAAAAAATTATATTTAAAATTCTCAATCATTATATTTGTAGTTCATTTACCATTAAAAATACAAAAAAAAAAAATTAATTATATGATTATATATATGTACGGATAACGAATACTTGATCTCTATTGGTACTCCATCTAAACTGTGATGAGTTTTAATTTTACTATCTAAATCCATCCCAAAATTTTAATAAAATTACCTATTAGAATTTAAATGAAGTCATACCCTTTTTAACTATAATTAATTTGTAGAGTCCATTGAGCATGGTAATATTCGCTGATAAGGTTCAAAATTTTAATGGAATATAATTTGAGTGGATTTCGCTCAGTTAAGTTAAATGTACTATAAATTCTTTTTTTTAGTTGACTTGGATATATCTTTATGATCTTATTTATACTAGATTCAACAGAAATTTTTTTTTGATTAAATTTGAAATGAATTAAAAAATAGAAATCAAATGCATATTTATATGTATCTAATATAGGATTTCTTCTAATTTTAATATGAAAACGAATTTTATCGGATTGAATTTTTTAAAATTTTGAACAATTAAAAAATTTTTTTTTTTATTTTGATTTAAGTTCAAACATCCAATGTTTTAATAAAATCAAGTTCGAATTCAACAAACTTTGACTCGATTATATTCTTAGTCTTTGGTGTGATTACTTTTACAGAATACAGATTAAATTATTGGGATTTTAATTGAGTTAAATTTAAATGTTATGGTTTCATCCTCTTTTTGAATTTCATTTTGTCTTTTTCTTTTTCTATTTGTTTTTAATAATTTTTATGACTTTTTAAGTTTAAATTTTTCATTAAAACTTCTATCAATTTTTGGATTAAAATTCAACTGCTGTTGGGTGTTTAGAATTATTGATTTGTATAAAAAATATGCTTAAAATTTTTTTATTTAATTAACTAATTTATAAATATTTTTTGCGAACAATTTCTTTTAAATTTACTTTTGAAAAATATTTATTTACCTATTTTTTTTTAAAAAATACTTTTTAATATTAAATTAAAAATAAATATTTTCAATGATAAAAATAAACTAATTTTTTAATCAAAATTTTAGTTCTGTTTTTCTTTATTGGAGTTCTTATAAAAATTTTCTTAATAAAATTTTTTTTTTTAAATGTGAATTTTTAGGATAGAATGTGCAGTCAAAATTTATTCATGAAAGGACTAATTGGTTTGCCATTGATTGCTAACGAAATTTAATATTTTTTCATTTGTAGTAGAACAGAAAAGAAAAACATGGCGGGATTCTCAGTTGGCGGAGAAGCAGATGAAGGGTCCAGCAGTCCAAGGCGAAAGAGACACAGAATCCCTGATCCTTTTCAACTACCTCAACCACAGCTAGAAGAAAATGTAACTGCCCAAGAAGATGAAGAAGAATCATGGAAGGAAGTCTTAGAAGATTCATCAGATGAGGAACCGGAAGAGGAGGGGGAAGAAGAAGAAGAAGAAGAAGAAGCTGTCGACGGCATGAACAACCAGATAGCAACCGTTGAACCAAGATCATCAAATGCTCCTACCCCAGCGGGACCCAGCAGAAATGGGAGAATTTTTGTGACTCTAACAGATCCAGAAGTTCTTGATTGCCCCATCTGCTACGAGTCCTTCACCATTCCTGTCTTTCAGGTATTGTTGTTTACTCCATGAGTGATATCCTATTTTCTATATTTAATGCACTTTAATGACTTACATTGATTACCGTGATTGTCGTTGGATAGGCAAGTCCAATCTTGGTAGGGAATGGTTTAATTTCTATTGCTGCTACTTTGTTATACACTAATAAGGGCGTATTCTATTAGGATTTATATTTACCATAATAATAATAATAATAATAATAATAATAATGATGGCATATTCTATTAGAATTTCAAAAGATTATTAATTAAAAAGTTAAGTGGTATTCAATTAGAATTTATAAAAAATTTACAAAAGTCAGAAGGTATTCAATTATAATTTTTAAAAACTTAAAAAAAAAATCTATGTATTCCATTAAAAATTTTAAAAAAGTCCATAAGTGTAAGATATTATTTAATTAGAATTTTAAAAAAATTTTATAAAAGTAAGATGATATCAAAAAAGTCACTGACTTTTATAAACATCAGATTTTGAAAGACTTTTTTTTTTTATGTAATTCTATATATACAAAATTCGTGCAAAAATCTTTTACTTGCTCATAAGATTTCAACAAATTTTTTCATAAAGTCTATGAAAATAATTGACAAATTTATAAACTCTGCAAAAATCATTAAAAATCTATAAAAGAGTGAATTTCACCCATGGTTCTCCAATTATATAACTCGTAACAATTCGATATCTGAAAGATTATTTGTAACACAAATATATCTTAATTATCTAATTCGTAACAATTCAGTACCTGAATATATTATTTGTAACACAAAAATACCTCAATTTTTATTTTGTAACACAAAAGTACCTTAACTTTTATTTCTTAACTAAATAGTACTTTTGTAACACAAAAGTACCTTAACTTTTATTTTCTAATTAAATAGTAGTTCCGTATTTGAATTTTAGTTTCCATAACATAAGTGTGATATAAAATATCAACATCAAATAAATTTTAATAAAAATAAATTTAGATGTAATATTCACGTTAGATAAATTTCAATTTTACTGACTGTGTCTTACAACTAATTTTGTTTTTATTAAAATTTATCTGGACATTTCGTGTTATACTTCTGTTAAAGAAACTAAGAGGTGTTCGAGAGTGCTGTTAAGTGTTCCAAAAGCATATTTTAAATTTTTGTAATACAAAAGTACCTTAACTTATAAAAATTATTTGTACCTTAACTTATAATAAGTGTTCCAAAAGCATATTTTAAATTTTTGTAATACAAAAGTACCTTAACTTATAAAAATTATTTGTACCTTAACTTATAAAAATTATAAGTTAAGGTATTATAACTAATTTTGTTTTTATTAAAATTTATCTGACTATTTCATGTTATACTTCTGTTAAAAAGAC
The DNA here is from genome assembly GCA_949630135.1 of Balakata baccata. NCBI lineage: Eukaryota > Viridiplantae > Streptophyta > Magnoliopsida > Malpighiales > Euphorbiaceae > Balakata > Balakata baccata. Next base: position 38,471 of record CATIWF010139660.1, read on the forward strand.
TAAGAGGTGTTCGAGAGTGCTGTTAAGTGTTTCAAAAGCAGATTTTAAAGTTTTTTGATTTCATTGACTAATTTTTTTATTTTTATGAACTATTTTTTTCAAATATACTTCTGGAAAAAAATATTTATTTATCTGTATTTATCAAAAATAGTTTTCAAAACTCAAAAAAGTTAAAAATACAAATTTTTTTTTCGAAAAATATTTTTTCCAAACACGATGCTAAATGAACCATAATAACATAAGTACCATTTAGTTACAAAATAAAAGTTGAGGTACTTTTGTGTTACAAATAATTTTTATAAGTACTGAATTATTACAATTTACATAATTGGGGTACCTTTGTGTTACAAATAATCTTTCAGGTATCGAGTTGTTACGAGTTAAATAATTGAGGTACATTTGTATTACAAATAATTTTTCAGGTACCGAGTTGTTATGAGTTATATAATTGAAGGACCGTTGGTGAAATTCGCCTCTCTACAAAAGTCATTGACTTAAAAAAAGTCTAAATATCTTTTAAAATTCTAATTGAATACACCCTGTAAATATTTGGAATTTCAGTAGTTTCTGAATTTATGCCTGGATTTAAGTTGTTTGTTCTGACTATTTGGCATGAAAAGCCTACGAAGCACGGACACTTGAAATATATAGCGTGTCGCGTTTCTAACATGTTTCTAATACTGATACAGAACGTCCTTGCCCTGGGTATATTTTGTAATTTTCAAAAAATTAGGAATGCATCTCCTCAAGTTAAAAATATATTTTTTCCTTCTAGAAAATATAAAACTTTTGATGACACTAATCATTAGTAAATAAATTTGATTGTATATTATTTTTTGTTTAATTTTATATAAAAATAATAACTTAAAATAATATTTTTAAATTTAATTATTTATAAATTTATCTTTATATCTTTAATATTTATGCATTTTTGCATCTCTATGTCCTATACTTTTTATAAATGTCATTTTTCTGTATCCGTACTATAGAGTGAAAGGCTTCGAAATTTAGCTTAGTTCCTCCCAATTGCATTTATTTATTTATTTTTTAAGAACATGGGCTTTTATTGAAATTGAGGGATTTGAAGCTCTTCCTACATTTTGATTGCTAAAAATGTTGCTTAATGAAATTGAAGGAGAAACATTGTTGGATGCTTAGTTTTGAAGAATTTCGGTTCTGAACTCGTGACCTCCACCAGGTGTACATTTTGAATTCCCTATGTGGAGCTAGAGTGAGGGTTGGAGAAGCTACTTATCTCAAAGAAGTTTGAACTGAAGTTGTACTATCATATATATTTTTTAAAATGGAGTTATCTAGTCGTTGGAAGTAGGTCTCATAACAAAAATGATGCCCAAGCCAACTTCATATCAAGGATAATATAACTAGTTGATAATTTGGTAAGGACTAAGAATGTCAATTTTTCACCCAACAGGTGCTGTAAATGTAAAGGTGAAGCTGTGAAATTGCCTGCTTCCAGTTCCCTAACTAAGGATGCCATAGTAGTGTGTCTGTTAAAATGGTAAAGAGTAAACAATTCTCAGATGAGGGAAAAATTATTTTCCATTAATGGCCAAGATTACAGCTACTAGTATTTATACAAGAAGAAGAATGACAAAAATAATTGCTCTAGAAGAAATTCCCTCTAAGGGACTACAACTACTTATACAACCTAAAATGCTATCGTATGAAGATAAATTACAACTTGAATGAAACGGTGAGTTTTGATACAAAACAAGGAATTTCAATTGTGCAGCAAGGCACTAAAGCTAAGTCACCTTCAAGCTTGAACTCTATGCTGATCAGAGGTTCTCCTTCCATGGCAGATCCTTTAATACTCTTATCATCCCCCCTTCAAGTTGGAGCTTGGTGAAGAACAAGCAGGCCTAATTTGGAGCACAATTTATCAAAATGCTGGAGTAGTAAGGGCTTTAGTAAACATATCTACAATTTGCAAGGAGGAGCTGACATGTTGAGGAAGAATCTCATGAACCAGGTGGCAATCAATGTCCAAATGTTTGGTTCTCTCATGGAAAATTGGATTATCATTAATATGAAGTGCAACTTGATTGTCACACTATAAATCCACTGGAAATGAAATGGGAACTTGAAATTCCTTGAGCAAAAAAGTGATCCACATAATCTCACAAATAGTGGTAGCCATGCTCCTGTATTCAGCCTTAGTAAAAGAACTAGAGACTGTATTTTATTTCTTGGTTTTTCAAGAAATTAAAGTCGGGCCAAGGAAAACATAATATCCTACGATGGATCTCCTGGTATCCTTGTATACAACCCAATCCGCATCACTATAAGTTTGAAGAGTGAAGGAATTGGTGTTGGGATAGAATAGGCCTTTGAGGTATCTTAGGACATGTAAAGATGCCTGCCAGTATGTATCCCTTGGAGGTTGCATGATTTGTCTTAGTTGCTGCACTGCAAAGGTCACATCTGGCTTAGTAAAACCCACATATAACAATCTACCAACAAGTTTTCGATAAGGTTGTGGGTTTGGTAGCAAGGCCCCTCCATCTGCTGTAAGATGTGTGCCTTTGACTAAAGGTTGAGAGGTTGCCTTAGCATTGTACAGTCCATCATCTATCACTATATCCATTATATATGTCCTTTGATTGAGGAAAACTCCATGCTCAGAGTATGCTATTTCAATACCAAGAAAGTACTTGGCAGTGCCAAGGTCTTTAATAGTGAAAGCTTTATGAAGATAAGCTTTAACTTTGTCAATTTCTGTAAGAGATGTACTAGTGAGGAGGACATCATCCACATATGCTAATAAGGCTAAGAATATAAAATCTTGATGATATGTAGAGAGGCAGTTATCATAGGTTGATTGTGTGAAGCCATACTTGAGTAGAGTGGATGTAAATTCAACATTCCACTGCCTTAAAGCTTGTTTAAGGTCATAAAGAGATCGGATCAGCTTGCATACTTGAGTAGGTTTGGCCTTGAGGTACCCCTCTAGTGGTACCGTATAAAGTTCTTCATCAACAAAGCCATAAAGAAAGGCATTGTTGATATCCAACTGCTCAAGAGGCTAGGAATAAGCAGCTGCTATAGCATACAAAAGTTCACAGTCACATTCTTAGCTACTGGAGCAAAGGTGTCAGTAAAATCTTCTCCTGCCACCTTTAGCTACTAAGTTGGCTTTATATCTATCAATGGTACCATTAGCTTTCAATTTAAGCTTATACACCCATTCACTGCCAATGGGCTTCTTGCCTGGTGGGAGCTCTGTTAAGTGCCAAGTCTGATTTTATTCTAAGGCTTGTAGTTTAGATTGCATTGCTTGAACCCATTTAGGGTTTTTCATAGCTTCTGCATAGCTTTGAGGCTCCTGAATCTGAGATAGGTTAGCTAAGAAGCATATATATAATGATGTATAATGCCCCTGGAGATTAGTATAGTCTATGGGTGAAGAATGTATAGTAATATCATTTTACCAGCTGGAGGTTTGACAGATCTAGAGCTTCTTCTTACTGGTATGAAGGGTAAAAATATATTACCTGGATGAGAAGAATCTACACTTGTTGCTGGAGAAGCAATTGGCACCTGTGGAGAAGAAGAAGCACCAGTAGAACTAATATGTGATTCAGTATGTATGAAATCATGAGCATAGGAGGAAATATGAAGTTGAGATGAAGGTTCTAGTAAGGGAACAAGTAATATGGGAGAAACTGATATAGGAATGCTAGAGGTAATGTAAGGAAAAATATGCTCATGAAAAATAACATCTCGAGAACTAAAAACAACTTTATTCTTGAGTTCATCAAGTTTATAAGCTTTCTGACCAGTAGCATGTCCTAGATATAAGGATCTAATAGCTCTTGGTTCAAATTTACCTAGATAAGGTTGTGTTATCTTAGCAAAGGCCAAACATCCAAAGATTTTGAGGTTTTGGTAATCTGGTAAGGTAGAGAAAAGGATCTCATAAGGACTTTTCCAACCCAACAATGCTGTAGGCATTTTATTTATAAGAGATGTTGTATGAACATAATTCCCCCAGAATTTAGAAGGTAATCCTGATTGAAATAGAAGGGCCCTGGCTTTTTGAATTATATGTCTATGCTTCCTCTCCACCAACCATTTTGATGAGGAGTATAGGCATATGACCTTTGATGTAAAATACCATAACTGGATAACATCTCTTGACAATTATGACTTAAGAACTCAGCACCATTGTCAATTCTTAACACTTTTATAGTGACTCCAAATTAAGTTTTAATCATAGTAAAGAATTTCCTTAATAGACAAATCATCTGAGATTTACTATGCATAAGATAAGTCCAAACACCCCTACTGTGGTCATCTACTAGGGTGAGGAAATAACGAGATCCTTGCAAAGAAGATTGCTTAGTAGGACCCCATATATCAACTTGTAACAAATCAAAAACATGTTTAGACTTGGTAGTACTCAAAGGGAAAGGTTTTCTAACTTGTTTAGCCAAAGGACATATATCACAGTTTATACAATCGACAAATGAATCTTTATTCAGAAAGGGTAACTGAGAAAGAACAATAGTAGAAGGGTGGCCTAGTCTGTAATGCCAAGTAGGCATATTACCAAAAACGATATTATTAACTGCATTGGAATACAAGGAAATACTATTTACATGAGTGTCATAATGTGTAACAAAGGAACTCTTATTTAGAACATATAGATTACCAATCACTTTTCCAACTACAATAGTCCTTTTATTCTTCTGCTCCTGCATGATATAGCCACTATCTGTAAAAATGAAATTGAGTTTATGTGTTTTACTGAGTTTGGTAATTGACAAAAGATTATGTGTAAATTTAGGAAGATAGAGGACATTGGTTAGAGTCAAGGTATCTGACATTGGTATTGTTCCTGTTTACTCAACTGAGATCACAGTTTGGTTAGGTAAATGTATTCTGGTAGGATATTTAATAGGTTTAATCTCACTAAACAATCTTACATTAGAACATATGTAATTCGAAGCTCCACTATCTACGATCCAAAAAGAGTCATTCATTTGATTTAGGGAAAGAGCATGCACAATACCTACAAATTCTTCTATCTATGCAAAATTCATGGAATTGTCTGCCTTCATTTGATTGCTCTTCATGTATCTTGTAATCTCACTCTTACCCAATTTAGTAATATTAGGTTGAGACTGTTGTGGCCCCTTGTAACTTGGCATTTCTCCATTGTCTCCCTCTTTCACATTTTGTTCAACTATATTTGCAATAAATCTCTCTCGTTTTCTTGATCTGAGTTCTTCTTGCAATCGATTAGCATTCCTTCGATTTAGATCTGTTTCATCATTCTCTACTCTATTTTCTTCTTGTGTTCGATTGATAGTTCTTCGAATTGCATTCATATCTAGGAAAGAAAACCTAGAACATATAAAAAAGTAAAAGAAAACACACCTCAAACTGAGACCTTAAAGGATTTTTTAATTGATGAATAGCTTGGTTGATCTCAACCTTAGAGCTCTGATACCATGTTAAAATGGTGAAGAGTAAAAAATTCTCATATGAGGGAAAAATTATTTTCCATTAATGGTTAAGACTACAACTACTAGTATTTATACAAGAAGAAGAATTGACAAAAATAATTGCTTTACAAGAAATTCCCTTTAAGGGACTACAACTACTTATACAACCTAAAATGCTATCGTATGAAGATAAATTACAACTCGAATGAAACGGTGAGTTTTAGTACAAAACAAGGAATTTCAATTATGTAGTATGGTATAAGGGGGGGCATCTTGTACTAGGGGGAAGAATCTTGTATGGAAAGGGTGAAATAGTCTTTTCAAAATTAATTTTATTTTTTATAAGTTCAAGGGTGTGATAGATGAAACATATTCGTATCTCCTCTTGCCAAGTCTCAACATGTCCCTTAAGCTCTTTAGGGGGGAGTGTCTAGTCACTTATTGGGCTAGTCGATTGGATAGGACAATTGATGTGCCCGTTCGCCATGTGGGTTGCCCCCTACCCACATGAATGTACTATGTTGGCTTGGCCTTCTTTGTAATGTTTAATCGAATATTAATGAAATGCTAACCCGATTTCCACTCCTTTTTGTACCTTTCTTTATGTGGTTGTACTTCTTTAATATGATGCCATGTTTATATGATCTCATGTTATGTTTATGTATTATCTTGATTACGATATCATATCGTTCCTACAAATGCTATCGGTTATATGGTCGTTGGCCCGAATCTAACCCATATCTTATCTTAAGTGCATAATTAGCAGAATAATCTTTAGCTGGCTTATTTGAATACAATCCAAGTGTGCGCCACGCGGTCCCAAGTGTGTGGGCTCGTGACATTTGGTATCAGAGCGGAAGTGATCCAGCTTTTTGCAAAAAAGAAGATGGGAAAACTTCTATGAGTCGAATTGAGGCTCTCGAGGAAATGATGCAGTCTTTTGAGAGGGACAGGGCTTGTGAGGTCCCAATGGGTGATTGAGTAGTAGATCTCGAGCTCATTTTTTAACAAATTGAAGCCTTTGAAAAAGAAAATGAGGCTTTAAAAGCGGCGGTGGCCGATACAAACTTGATTGTGGCTGTTGTTGCTTAAACAATTACCAAGAAGGGGGGATGAATTGGTGAGAGGATAAAAAATTCTTGCACTCATAAGGTAGTTAAAAGAGTTGAGAAGATTGAGACATGAATTTTATAGAGGTTTGGGTATTAACTAACCTTACTCCTCTCCCCAACCTTGATTGGGTATTCACTAATCTAATCACTTAAATTATAATTTTGGAGTTTTAGCTAGCTTACTCCCAATTAGGTGTTTTACCAAGGCTAACACTCAACCCGAATTTTCCTTGTATTTTTATGGCTCACACAATAACCAATTCCTTATAATTTGGCTTACACTATCCAATTACAAGATAACCTAAGTGTTTCAAGATTAACACTTGAACCCTTACACAAAACAATTAATAAAGAGATTGGAAAAATAAATTGCAAGAGTTTTGGCACTTCTTAAGTAGTTGGATACCATTAAACGACCTTTTGATAAGGTATTTATACTGATTATCTACTAATTAGCTATTACAAAATGATGCCATAATTCTTTCTAACGTTCTCTTACAAGTGGGAACATAGCTTTCTCGATTGGGAAATAGCCTTTTTTGATACGTAGCATCTTCTGGTTGGTTGAATCGTCCAACGGCTAGTCCCTATTCAATTTTTTCCGGTCGGGACTTGCCCAATGATGCCATTGTCGAAAACTTGGGTTCGCTTGCTTCGAAAGCTTCCTGCTTAGGACCATGCTTCTCAATCGGGACCTAAGTCAGTTTGACTTTGGTCATTTAGACTTTATGATGACTTGGCACATTTTGGTGGTGTCTCCTCTTCAACGGTCACGTCCTTTTGAATTTTTCCGATCGGATTTCAACTTGTCCTGATCTAGAAATGAGGTGTCCCAGCCAGGACATCACCTGTCCCGCTCTGCTTTTGCTACTGGAACTTTTGGAACATCAGAAAGTAGTATTTTCCAGTCTGGACACACATTTTCTTGGTCTGTACTCAAGTCCCGGTCAGGATATACCTGTCCCTGTCTGGAATGACATGTCCTGATCGGGACATCACCTGTCCCAGTCTGTTTTTGCTACTGGAACTTTGAAATATCATAGAGCAGTGTTTTTCCGGTCAAAACAATGGCTTTTCCTGGTCTGTACTTGTGTCCCGGCCGGGATATATTGATCCCAGTCGGGAGTTACGCGTTTTCCAGGATATACTTGATTAGTTTAATGAGGAATTCATAACCAAATGTGTTGAAACTTTGAACACTATCAAAACAATACTTAATGAAGATGTTAATAATATTTAATTTGATTGTCAAGATTAAAATAGAGAGCAATCACCCTAAGGCTAACAATCTCTCTTTTTTTGATTTTGACAATCAATTTAGGAAAAAATAACATATTGATAGTTCTATAAACAAATTGACATTTTGAATCATAAGTATTCAAAGTTTCACATCATTTAAAAGTATAAAACATATTGAATGGCTAAAGTCAAAAAGTCAACATAATTGATAAAGTTAAATTTTGCATAGTTATTATGTTCTTTCTTTTCCTCCTTTGTCAATATAAAAAAGAATGAAATACTAAGTTGATATAGAAAAGAAAAAACCATTTTATTAATAAAGTAAATGTATTACAAAGAAAACATGTGAAAATTGAAAGTTGCAAGAGCAAAAAAAAAAAAAAAAAGAGAAATGCTAAATTATGCATCTCCTTCTTCATCACTTGCCTCCTCTTCCTCTGCACCACCTTCCTCTTCCACATGAGTGCCTTACTCCCCCTCAAATGGTGGGGCTTGTTCAAAGCTATGAGTGCATACATTTAGATTTAGTTGCCCTTCAATGCTTTGAATATCTAAATGAAGGTGTTGCATCATATCCCTCAAGGTGTTGAAGGATTGCATTTGATAGTCATAAAGACTTTGCAAGGTTAGTGGTTATTGTGGTTGAGGAGGTGGTGATGGAGGTGGCATCTCTGGTGTACTTAGCTTCTCCTCCTATGGAGAGCCTTGCCTTCTTCCTTGTGGCCTATTGAGTGGCCTTTTGGGCACCATGTTCCCTAAAAGTATAGAAAAAGGAATCAACATCCTTGAAGGGTCTACCAATTGCCTTGCAATTGAGGAGACATTGGATGTCCAAGAAACTCTCACATTGAGAGCGAGATGAAGAGAGAAGTGCATAATTCTCATCCATCATGAGATGAAGATACTTTGCAAGATAAGTGATTTGAGCATGGAGAGGAATTGTGCCCTTGGTGGTGGAGGCCATGGACCGAAATTTGTCAAAAAGAAGATGGGCCGTTTCCGTAGGCCGATTGTGAATCATGGCATATAGGAAGAGAAGGTCTTCATGGATTACTTTCTCATTGCTTTCACTTCTTGCATTGATTATGAAAATGATGATTCTGTGAAGGATGAAGTGATAAAGTGTCTTGATCTACTTGGCATTAGATCGCTTGTCAAGACAGGTTTCAAGAGATATGCTTTTCCATACATCAAGAGGAGAGAGATGCATGACTTGAGTGTTGATGAGACCCTTCTTTTTAAAGCTAAAAGCATCTGCAAGTTGACGCTTTGTCATCTCTTGTGGTTGGCCAAAGAGACGAAATTGGAGGACATAGTAACCGAGAGGATGCTTTGGATCTTTGATCACTTGAAGAGTGGAGAGGAATTTAATGATGTGTTCATCATAGCCATCTTCAAAGGGCATGACGAAAGTGGTCCACCCTATTTCTTCAAGGATGCTTGTGGTTTAATCTTTGACACCCAATTTGTCAAGATCATCAACATTAAGAGTATGGTTGGAGATGAATTTTTGTGTGGTAATGATGACATATCGTTTCTTTTCCTCCCTTGAGAAGGCATTGAAGATATCTTGAAAGGAGGAGAATTAGGAGGATGTAGCCACTCATTTGCCTTTGGAGGCTCTTGATTTCAAGGTGCCAACTTTTAGTGCCATTTGAGAGGGTGAGTATATATGGAGTTTAAAGATTTTGTTGTTGACAAATTGAAAGAGAGAGAGAGTTTTGATGCAAAAGTGAGGAAAATAATGAGAATATTGGGGTATTTATAGAGTTTGAAGAGGTATGTTACCGTTTAAAGTGTTTAAATGGGAGTTATGACAGATGGATTTAATTGGTGATAGTTACAAAAGGCTGTACTGAATCAGTCCCGATCGGGACATGGAGGTTCCCATTCGGAAACCCTCCAACGGTCGAAAAAAATTAAATTTTAGACTCAATCCCGAAGGGGATAGGAGACTTCCCGAGCGTGCACATTTAAAGAGATGCAACGGTAAAAAAATATTCAAATGTCTCAACTGGAAAGTGTGGATTCTCGAGCGGAATATGAGTAGTTGTAATGGTTAAATTGATAACCTAGATGTCACGAGCGGGAGGGATAATGTCCCGAGCGGGAAATGTGTTTCCCGTACGGGAGTTATAGGTATTATGAGAATATTTAGGAGAGAAGGGAAAGAAACTATCCACAGAGTTTAGTATTCACATCAAACAAGTAAATAGCATACATAGACAAATAATTTTACATGTAAAAACAAGGTTTAAAGCTTTCTCAAATCAATGTGCTCTCATCAAGCATATCAAGCTCTCTTTTCATAAAACAAAACCTTTCATCATTTAAGGGCTTAGTAAAAATATCTGCCAGTTGGTTTTCGGTGTCAATGAAATCTAATAGTACATCACCATTTTGAACATGATCTCTTAAAAAATGATGTCTTATGTCAATGTGTTTACTTGAATGTTGGATGAGATTTTTTGAGAGATTTATTGCATTAGTAGTATCACATTTAATTGGAATGTGGTTAATTTTATGACCATAATCCTTGAGTTGCTGCTTCATCCAAAGGATTTAAGTGCAACAATAACCAGTCACCATATATTCAACTTCGGTGGTGGATAAGACAACCGAAACTTATTTCTTACTATGCCAAGAAACTAAACATTCACTAATAAAGTGACAAGTTCCAGATTTTTCTATCTAACAGACTACCGGTGTAGTCGGCATATGAAAAACCGATGATATGAAATGAAGAATTTCTAGGATACTATAGTCCTTAATGCATAGTGTGTAACATCCTCGACTTTCCCACATGCATTATTACACACATTCCATTTGGATATATTCATTTTATAAATATCATTCATACAAAACACATGCATACATAGGGATTTTAGCTAGAACATGCTCACGAGGTAGAGTTGCTACCGGTCGGTTATCGTAATAAGAGCAAGTCGCACGTGTCAAGTTATAAATTAAAGAAGGATGACAAGGTATTGAAAACAAGTTAATTAAATGATAGAAATTTAAAAAAAAAAAAAAAAAGAGAAAAGAAAAGGGAAGAAAGCCAAAGAGAGAGAGGCAGCTTTTGGCTTATTAGTGCTGCCCATTTTGTTTCTTTTCACACATTCTGAACAGCCTTATCTCCCCAGCCGTTTCTTTTTCTTCTTCCCCCATAAGAGCCTTATTTTCTTCATTGTTTCACTTGAGTTTTGCTGTAAATTCAGCCCTTGAAAGATCGTTCTTGGTAAGTAATCATCTCTTCTTCTTTAAGTGTTCATTATGACTGATTCGGGTCAGTCACAAGCAGTGTTTTGTAACTCGATTTTGAAAGCCATAGAGACTAATTCTGGAAAGATGTCAAAACAAAACGTGTAGCCTTATGTCTTAGATTTAAGGCTATAAAAACGGTTTTGCATGATTTGATTTCTGTAGAAAGATATGGGCATCGGACTAGAACTGGTTCCATTGAGGAACCTAGCTGAATCACTTTCTGTTTTGAATATGTTTCTATATGATAGATTTGATATTTGAGGAAGCTCAAAACATAAAAGTTGTAGATATATGTGTTATCTAGGTATACCAAATTTCAGGACTATATTGTTGGCGGATGTTGAGTTATAGGCAAGAGAGTCATGCCTGTTCCATATTTGAGCTGCCTGCTTAGTGTTCTGGGCAGGTCCAGTCAGTTGTTTGCCAATTTTGAGCTCTTTATAAACATAATCGATAAATGATCAAAACATAAAAGTTATAGGTATATGTCTTAGCTAAAGAGTGGCAAAAATTGAAACTCAATAGGCTATGTGTTTTGTGAGTTATAGTCTTCACAATCCAGACTGATCCGGATGCCAGCCCTGTTTCTGACCAGTCCCAATTATCCTACCATATGAGGACCTTAGAAGCCGAATGGATGAAAGTTGTCAACATGAAAAATGTTCTATTTTAACATATCTATGTACATATAAAGTTTCATACAAATATAACTTACACGTTGTAAGATATAAAGAAGCAAAATTGGTGTCTCAAAACTGCCTATGGTCAAAAACAGGGCAGAGAACAGAACCTGTTTGTAAATTCCATAAAATATTTCAAAATGGTCCAATTGGTCTGAAATTTAGATATGTGGTATCCCTACATGTTAGCTTTGACTAGAAATAAGAATCATACAAATTGGACTAGTATAGAAAAAGTTATAAGCTAATGAACACATGAAGGTCACACTGCCTTTAGACCAAATCCTAGTTAGTGGTCCTTAAATTGAAGTATTTAGCTACCAATTGACCAAGTATACATTCAATTAGGTCCACAGCATATTGGAGAGCCTCAAGGAAGTGAAAGACGATAAGATAGAGGCTTATTAGCAAAAGAAAAGGTGAGTTTAATTATCAAACGATTTCTTTGGTACGTGCGATTATTACGTGCTATGTGTAATGTGATTATTACGTGCTACATGTAATTTGACTTGATTTGCTTTATTTGAATAACATGATTGCTATGATATGGGCAATGAGACTGTATTGGATGTAAAGTACATGTTTGGATTACATGTATACGTTTTCTTTGTATAAGGCAAAAGTTGACTAAAATGTATAATGATTACTGCAAATGCATATGGACTTAAGAGGCGTTGTGACTAGCTAAATAGCATTGAAAAGCAAAAGAAGAGTCCTATGGCCCAAACAAATGTTCAAAAGCAAAATAAAAGGCCTATGGCGTAACAAATGTGCAAATGTTACAAATGATCAAGCTAGCTAGCAAATGCAAATGTTCACATGGATACCCGGGACAGTGTCTGTTTTGTCTGGTCACAAAAAAAAAGAAAATGATATAAGCATAAGTATAAGCAAATGAAATGTTTACATGATTTAATATCATTTATATTCATATGATATTGATAAATAGAATGACATGCAAAATGTGTATGAATGACAAGTACTACTTGTAATTATGACTGACTTAGTACTTTAGAAAGCTTTTGATAATTATTCTCATTGAGTTGCAACTCATCAAATTGCATCATCTTTTAGGAAGAGAAGAGTAATTAGCTCAATTTGGAGGTGCATACCATATAGAGGACATGGATGACAGGTCATCGGCCGAGCCTCACCAATCTCTCTCCTTGCATTGCACATATGTATAAAAACATGACATTTGTATTTTGGGTTGTGTATCTGTATATGTATAAATTACTAAATATGCAATGATGTGTAAATGTGTATTTGGCTTTAACCTTTCTAACTAAAATAATTGAACATAGTGTCTGAATTGTTAATATATGTGATGCTTAGCTGTTAAATGTTGCAAAGTGATAATATTATATGATCCAAAAAAAATTATCCCTCATTATAAACAGGACTATGTTCCATTATATGCAATATACGACAACATGATATAAGTATAAGTGATATTCATAGGTATAAGGTGTTACAAGTTTGAAGTTTTGTGTTTCTCTAAAATCAGTCTCTATCATAAAGGAAAAGGAACACCAATATACTTCCCCCAAAATAGAATCCAACTACATCACTTGCATGAAAAAGATCACCATCTTCTATCCTTAATTAAAAAAAAATTAGTAAGACAAGAAGAATACATGAATTACCTGTAATTAGAAGGTCTGAATATTACTAGAATTTAAGAGAAAAGTTGAAGAAAAATAAAGGGAAGGAGGAAATGCTAGCTGCAATTGAGATAAGACAACAGCCCTCTTCTTTTGTGCACAACCAGCCAAGGCAATTTGTACCATTCTAATTTTCTTTTCTTTTCCTTTTTTTTTACTTTTCTGATTATTATTATTATTATTATTATTATTATTATTATTATTATTATATATACCTAGTTAATGTTAAAAATACTATTTAGTCAAATAGTCCAATCTAATTAATTTGACTATACCAAATTTCATTTATTTCAATTTATCATTTTATTCCAATTATTTACAATACTTTATAATCCTTATTTAAATTATAACTAGACACGTCAACTTAGTACCATCAAAATAGACCGACACGTAACAAGTTTATCTCGTGAGCACGTTCTACCTAAATTCCATATGTATGCATGTATTTCATGTGATTGACAATTATAAAATGAACATATTCAAATGGAATGCATGTGATAATGCATGTGGGATGATCGAGAGTGTTACACTAATTGCTACCCCATCTATCAACACTTATGTATTTTTATAATTCCACATTTAAAAATGCCACATTGCTTTACACACAAGCATATGTAACAATCATTATACACATTTCCACTATTTCCAAGCATATGTCACATTTTTTAAAAAAAGAAAGCAATAACGATATGTCACACAAAGCACTAAGGCTATCCAGGTGTAGCCATTCCTATCAACATGCATAAATAATCTTTAGGTATATTTTTATATAGCATGCCAACAACAACAATTAACACCATAGATACAAGTTTCTTAGATGTTTATGCAACTCTTTATATCACAAGTTATCAAGTGGGAAAACTTACCTTTATTAGACATCCTTTTCAAGCGCCTTACATGCCTTCAATAAATTTGTGCATCTACCATTCATCAATATTGATATTGAACCTAACTTACAACCAATGGAGCTAATGGAAACACAATCATTTTTACGTATTCATCATTACTAATTTCCATTGACCACATAGTGAATCCATGTTTTGTAAGTTCTTTATTTCATTTTATATACTTTATTAATGATAACTTTTATACCTAGAATATTCGATCATAGTCTATGTTTTATAGGTATTGTACATATTGTTCAAGTTTCCACAAGCCATTATTTATGAAAACTCTCATATAGACATATTCACAATTACTCTTTCTTTCTTAATCTTAATCAATATCAATTATTTCTCACTAAAGTTGTTTAACATGTCAACCAGTCTTCAGATAACCTAGTTCATTACCAATTAGCCATCCAATTATTCATTCCGGATTTTAAGTGCATTTAGCATGCCAAAATTTTAATCAATTTTAACTTTAATTTTCTCCTTCATGTATCATTCATAGCTTGTTGACATATTTAGCCGATTAAATATTTCCATTTCTCTTTGAGATTCCATTTATCTCTAATTAACACATCAATTAGCCCTTTTCTATACTATTAAACATTTTATCATTTCATTTTAATGAATTAAAATGCATGTGTATTTACCTTTTATGGAGCTAACTTTAAATCCAAGCTTTAAGCTTGCTTAGCCTCCTTGGTGGTTAATTCCACCTTCCAAAGACATCTCCTATACATAATCACAACTGTTTCCCATTAATTCAAGCCATATGTCAACATCTATGACTACATAAAGCCATATATTCCAAACCCTAACTCAAAACCATTAAGCTGAGTTCTTTCTTCTTAAATCCTCCTCTAAAAAGGTATTTAACACCTACATCAAGCTCAAAGGGAAATTTCTTTCCAAGCAACCCAAAGGTTCATTCAACATAACCATCTACAAATGGGTTTTTACTCGTTTCGAGTAAATTACATCAACAACCTCAAACTTGTTAAAGGAAGAGAGGAAACATGAAATCTTGCCCAAAGAAGGAAGAAATTAAGGTTGATTTGATGGGAGACCCGAGTTCCCTCAAGTTCCATACTTTTTCTCTTCAACTTCATCTTCTTCCTTAGTAAATATCTCAAATCCATGCTTCAATCTTGCTCTTAAGTGGTAAATCTTATGTTTTAGGAGCTTTAAACTCATCAAAGTCATGTAGGGGATGAGTTTTCTAAGGATTTGAGGCTTTGGTAGGATTTTTGGGTGTTTTGAATCGGGTTTAAAATGAAATAAACATAGCTTAGACTATTTATAGGAGTTCCCGTCACGACCATATTCACAGTTATGACACTTTTTATCTTAGCCATAAACTATTCTACCTAAAAAAAAGCCCAAAATACGACCTTTACGGCCATGAACAAACCCTTAACGGTCATGAATATCAATATTCACAATCATGAATAATTTTTTTTATGGTCATGGTACTTTTCAGCATGATGGTGAAGCTGGTGGTGAAAGGGCATAACTTGTTCTTATGATCAAATTTTGTCAAAATTCTACTTCTAAGCACTTCCTAAACATATATAGAAATCATCCATGGTTATTAGACACAAATACAAATAAGTTATCACAACTCAAATCATCCTCTAAAATGGGTCACAACCGAGTTCATAACTCACGCGTTACACATACCTTGTGCCTACTTTAACACATATGCCATTTTTATACTCATTACAATATTTATACATATTTAAACCCTCTAATTAAACTTTCTAACATTCGATCTTGCCATTTCATGCCTCATGTTATATAATATCCTAGTATTTAATAATTATGCATGATTAACAACATTAACTATGCGCACAATTCATATTTTAAAGCACATTTATCCCTTATTCATGTATTAAAACTAAGCCCTATTTGTGGGCATTACACAAACATTTAGGCATTCTTGCAATATATTGGTGTTCATGCATATATGAATTAATATAGATCTTAAACCAAATGATGTAGTCCATGATATATAACACAACATAAAGGAAATTATGATGAGATTGTGATGGTGAAATTCCTATCATGTGTAAATGTATTTATATCTAAATTATTCCTAGTCATAGGATTAACAAGATGAGACATTGTTAATCCTGATAGACTATAACATGTTATACTTCTTGATTGGATTAAGTAATTGATCTCATAAACTATAGACATGAGATGTTTAAAGTTAACATGTGGATGCTTACTAAGTGTAGCCAAGTATATTAGATGACCTGCTACGAGACAATCACATGGATTATCTATTCATATGTTAGTGAAAGTCTTATAATAGAAATGGTGCAAGTATCGTTAGACTTGAGGTGCTCAAGGTTATCTTGGATACTGATTCTATACTTTGACACCGTTCCTTGTTGCCTTTTAGAGGTCACTCTTAGGGAGGTGATTGGGAATAGCTTGAGGTATTCGAAAGTAGTTGAGTAGCCAATAAGGGATTCACCACTCCTGATAGAAGGAGAGTACACCTGTGGCCTTTTATGGAGAGCATTACTCAGAAATCCTTGCGCGAGGTGGACATGTCTTGAAAATGATCTTTAAGGACATATCTCATCAGAGTAATGAGTCTCATGGACAAGAAACTAACATTAATTGGACTAGGTGTGATATAGTCAGTTTAGTGGGAGTTAACACATTGTCCATATTCTGAACCAAATAGGGTATAGTAAGGTGAAAGGATAAATTGCACAGATAATTGTTCTATAGAAGGGTTCGAATCAGACCATTGACATTTCTGATCAATTGGGGGTCATGATGTGTGGCTAGACACCGCTCTTAACTTGCTCAATATTATATGATAAATTTAGTGTCCAACATAACCAGGAACCTATTGGGTCACATGTATAAAAGAGTGTGATGAAAGAGTAAAATGGGCCTTGAATTTGATCCAAGTTTAAGAGAGAGAAATTTGGACTGGACAGTTTTGCGGACGTCAATAAGTTTTCCAAACACGGAAAAGTTTCCTGGATGTGAAAGGCATCGTGAGCATGAGATGCTCAATATGAGCATAGAAGCGGGCTAGGCTAGTGATGCACTATAGGCCCACACTACATGCTACGAGCCTGTGCTATATGTTGCGGGTTTGCCAATGCACAGGCAGTAGACCCATACGGCTAGCAGCCTGCCAATTGGGTTCTCCTTGTCCAAATTGGACTCCTTTTTATGTATCCTATTTGGAATTGGATTTCTTATGCCCTAAAGCAAATAGAATACATATAAAAGGGATTTTTAAGGAAAAAAATACAGTAGCCCACATTAGAGAAAATTAATTTGGAATTAATTCTCTTCTTCTTCTTCTCTCTTGAACATTCAACCATATTAGCACCTTGGTTGTTTGTTCACCCATTGCCATAGTCGGTTTCCTTCATCCTCTTCGCATGGATATTGATAGAGACATCCAAGTTAGGATGTTGGTGGTTTGCTACAATCCAACAAGAAGAAATAATGTTACAACATGGAAAAGATCAAGAATAAAACAAGGTAATTTATCTTCATCCAAATAGTTGGTATATCAGATTTTAATACATATGGTGATCCATTGGTTCTAGGATTTCTAAAATTTTTATTTCCGTTGTGATATGCTTGTGATGCATGTTAGAAACCCAACAGTGGTATCAGAGCCACCCTATGTAAATTAATTTTGGATTAATTGAAGAAACAATAAAGATTGTGTAAAAGGAACAACTTGGATTTGCTCCTTCCGTTAAAAACAAATTTAATTCTGTTTGGCCTCAAATTTTAAATTTCATTCGCAGACATATTAATATGATGATATTAATTATTGTTGATGATTTTTGAATGGTTTAAATGAGATTTAAATATGAAAATCTAATGGGCATAAAAGCTGGAGTTTTAGAGTTTTGTGAAACCTTGTATAGTCAATTGAGTTGATTGAGGGGCTGTTCGGCTTAGATTGGTTAATTTAATTAATCAAACATGTTTATGACATATTTAGGATGTGTTTCAACTTCTGGATAGCCACTTAATTGGATCAAAAATCATTTTTTATCATTACATAAATTAAACTCTACACGGCTTGGGTTTTATACTGCATATGATGGGCTGTTTTGTGTTGTTTGATTCATTGTAATGTAAATCCATGATCTGTACCTTAATTTGTGTTTATTTGATATTCATGACGTTATTTTGATATTGATTGCATATTAAAACCGAATTAAAATCGTCCTCAAAATTCCATGTAAATTCAAGTTCAACTATGACTCTATTTAGGCAATTTTGTGTAGTCGGTTTAGATAATTAAGTTCTTAATGATTTGGATTGACTAATGAATGAATTTAATTATTCTAAATTGATTTTAAGATGCCTAAATTGATGAGGATATATTCTGGAATCTTTTGGAATTATTTAGGAAGAATTTAATTTGGGTTAAGAAAGTGTTCTCTAATCCTAGTTTGACTAGATTTTTAGAATGCAATTAAAACTAGGATTGTAAAATCCTATTTTGCATCAAACTAATATCTAATTAAGGTAACTTAATTATGAATTAATTACTGGTCATAGTAGGATTTGAGTTTTAATGTGATTAAAAGATCAAATTCATTTATGGAAGTTGCATGGAATAAAAGGGTTGAAAACTAGTTGACTATTTTAGGCAATTTTGGGAATTAATTTGACAAGATTAAATATATACCCAAATAGAATTATTTTCTTTCGGAAAGCATTTCTAAGTATTCATATATTGATTTAATGAGATTAAATGTTAATTATGTGATGAATTTCATTAAAGGCCAAATAAATAAACATAAAGTCTCAAATGTTGAAACTTGAGGGAACCTAAATTGTTACTATTACGATTACCTTTATTTTTGTATTAGAGAATGCATGCTAAGAGTGTATGAAATGACATGATGGCTTGTTTATGGACTAGACCAATATGAGTGATCATACATGGATTATATTGTTTTGGTAAATAGGGTCTGCAAGTCTCTGCCTTCTCTTAACTTCTCTTGTATTTCTTTTCTCATCTCACTCCCTTCAAATGTAACTTAAGGTTTTCTTATGAAGAATTTATGTAATTAGATTATATAGGATTATAATAAAATTGTAGTGCAAAGGAGCAAGAAGCCATAGAGTTGGAGCCAAATACAAGAAGACTTAGAATAGGAAATTGTTTTCTATTACAAGTTGTAATCTCATGCATCTACCTATATTTGACCTAATCATTCCTTTCATGGCTCGAAGGATTAATGTTAGATATGTCCATAATCATGTCCACATACTTAGTGTAATTATCTCATATATCTAGATTGTGATGTATGGATATATTAAGCATGCCAAGTATGATGAGACTAATTAAAGTAAAAATCCCTCATTAAATCATATTAAGTCTAATACCTTCCATTAATTAATATGGCAAAGAACTAGAGTTCTTTTAGAGTTTGGATTGTTGAACTGACTCAAGCCCACTCTATAAGAATATGTTCAAACCATCGAGATATGATTTCATGATTAATGAGTTGGACTTAACTAATTATATTGATTTGTTGAGCTGACTCAAGGTCAATGTGAATTAGATGTAGTGTTGGGTAAATATACATATGATGCACACATATCAAGAGTTGATAGCCCAATGATTTGTGCAAACATCAATAGTTGATAGCACTAGATTCGGTAGTTGCATGAAAAATGCAATTGATATGAGATACCTACCAATTGACCTAAGGTAGCTTGTTAGGCTGACTCAAGGTTATTCTTAGTCGAGATTGGATACCGACCACTAGGAGAACTTCCAATGGGTTCTCTTGGATTTATGGTGAAGGCTATGGGTTCACAATAAAATAGTGGAACCATAATGGCCGTTTAGAAGAGACCTAATAATCATGCATTTAGTACATTCTTCTACAATCTCATTCTTTATATCTAGGTTGTTAGAATAATATCATTTAATGTGAATCTATGCTCAACTCCGAGTCAAACAAATTGATTGACCTGAACTTCCTTGATTGTCTTAAAATGAGAATAGTTCTCAAAATCCGAAAGGATCGTCGATATCTTGGAAGAGCCATTTTCCTCCCTTCCTGCTAGAGATGCCTATGTTATGAACAATTGGCATACAAGAAGCTTTTGGATGATAGTGAATGGTTTTATGTCATCCAAACTTCAAAGTAGCACGGAAATGGATGAAGATATTATTATGTATCATCTGAGGGAGATGGATAATGAGCAAGCTAACATCGAGCAGTATGAGATATTTATATTGCTCTTCCACCCCATGATGATAGAAGGGACATCTCCAATGTATCATACATTGAAGATAAATAGGAAAAGGCCAGCCTAAAAGATATTTGCTTCCATTATGGCAAGAGTTGCAAATGGAAGTGGAATTAGAAAGCTTATTTGGAATCTTTTAAGGATAAGACATTAGATGCACCTTTTACTTCAAGTATTTTGATATTTGGGGATAATATTGTTCCTAATACATAGGTATTAGATATCAAATGTAAGTCTAACATATACATGATATGCAAGACTTAAGGAACAATAGATAGCTCAAGTGGGAGAATGAGACATACGACTTTTGGCTATAAAATAAAAGTTGC
Organism: Balakata baccata; assembly: GCA_949630135.1. Lineage (NCBI taxonomy): Eukaryota > Viridiplantae > Streptophyta > Magnoliopsida > Malpighiales > Euphorbiaceae > Balakata > Balakata baccata. The sequence continues at coordinate 59,387 of CATIWF010139660.1, forward strand.
CACATTAGCTAATGAGCTTATGTTTTGACACTTCCTAGTGAGCTAATTCTAAGAATTAGACAATTGCTAGTTTGTTTAAGTTATATTAAGAATATTATTTTGTTTAAAAGTTGAACAAAAGTTCTCCATTTAACTATTAAGAGCAATCTTTGTTCTATATGGTTGAATGATATTCTTTATGAAACTAAAATATTATGCAATAGAATTTATATTCTTTATGTCTAATTTTGTCCTCAAATATAAATATAAAGGGTTGATAACCTTAAACCATCAATTTTAGGCATTGTCAACTTCGCCATATAAATGAGAGTCACATGACTAAGTTACACAAGCATGGTGACTTTGGGTCATATGTGTTATCAGTGGTATGTATGCCCTAGTGCATTCACAACTTTTGATATATTAATTATTATACCACAATGGACACATGTATATTTCACGTTCATAATAAATAAATATTCAAGTTGTTGATTATATTATGAATGCAGTAGTTAAATATACTATGAAATATACAGCCCTTTAATTATC
>CATIWF010139674.1:0-17016 GCA_949630135.1 Balakata baccata
AGGGGGGGATGAATTGGTGAGAAATTAAAAATTTGCACAACAAGATAATAAAAGAGAAAAGGGAGGATTGAGACACGAATTTTATAGAGGTTCGGGTGTTAACTAACCCTACTCCTCTCCCCAACTTAGATTGGGTATTAAGTAATCTAATCACTTATATTACAATCTTTGGAGTTTCAACTAGCTTACTCCCAACTAGGTGTTTTAGCAAGGCTAACACTCAACCCAAATTTCCCTTGTGTTTATAGCTCACACAACAACCAATTCCTTATAATTTGGCTCACACTTCCCAATTACAAGACAACCCAAGTGTTTTCAGATTAACACTTGAACCCTTATACAAAAGTAATTGAATAAAAGGATTTGAGAAAATAAATTGCAATAGCTTTGGCACTTGTTATATTGTTGGCTCTAATTAAATGGCCTTTTGGTAAGGTATTTATACTGATTTCCTACTAATTAGCTGTTACAAATGGTGCCATAACTCTTTCTAATGTTCTCTTACAAGTGCATTAAATGCAGTCCGTAGAGAGAGGTGTCCCGGTTGGGAACCATACTGTCCCGATAGAGAAATGCCCGATTGCATTACGTGGCAGCTTCTGGTTGGCTGAAATCTCCAACGGCTAGTTTTTGTTCAAGTGTCCCAGTCGGGACTCTCTGTGTCCCGGTCGAGACTTGTTCGATGATGCCACTGCCAGGAACTTGGGTCTTTTAGGCTTTGAATATGTCTCAGTCGGGACTACCATTCTCGGTCGAGACCTGAGTCTGTTTTGACTTTCTAATGATGTAGCACATTATGGTGGTGTCTCCTCTTCAACGGTCATGTCTTTTTGAATGTCCCGCTCGGACCACAACCTTTCCCGATCGAGACATCCCATGTCCCGATCTACTTTTGCTACTAGAACTTTTGGGTCATCACCCTGCAGAGTTTCCTGGTCTGGACACTTGGTTTGCTTAGTCTGCTCTACAGTCCCGGTCGGGACATTGTTGTCCTAGTCTGGAAACTAACAGTCCTGATCGGGACATAGCCTTTCTCGGTCTGCTTTGGCTACTGGAACTTTGAGGCAATGCTTTCCCAGTCTGGACATGGCACTTCTCGGTTTGGACTTATGTCCCGATCGAGAGTTCCTTGTCTTGGTCGGGAGTTACATGTCTCCATGCAATTCTTGATTTGTTCAATGAGGAAATCTAAACCAAATGTGCTGAAACTTTGAACACTATCAAAACAACACTCAACAAGAATGTTAGTAATAATTAATTTGATTGTCAAGATCAAAATAGAGAGCAATCACCCTTTGGTTAACACATGCCTAATTGTTTTGTTTGGACCAAAGTCTTGGGCTCAACCTTATCCAATAAAGATATCCTAATTAGGTTTGATGTTATTAGCTAGCTTTCCCATTTGTTCATAGGGAGTCAAGGTTTAAGATCCAAGAAATGGTTTCTTTCTTATACATCTACACCAAATTTGTTCACAGTCTCTTTAATAGCTCGTTTTGATGATATTAATGCCCAAATCATTCATACTAGTTGTGCTAAAAGTCATACGGACTTTATTCAAAAATGTTCCAGCCCATTATAAACCAGACCTGAGTTTTTCATTTCTTTGTCCTTCAAGAAAAATGAAGATATTAATTCTACAAAGGCTACTCATCCTGGAATCAATCCAGAAGATCAAGCCCTAGTAGCCCATGAGTGTTCTCAACTACTGCAATAGGGATTAATTGAGCCAAATAAGTCTGATGGGGCATGTCAAGCATTCTATATCAATAAAAGTTATGAACAAGTTCGTGGTAAGAAGAGACTTGTAATTGATTATAAGCCTTTAAATCATTTTCTGAAGGATGAAAAATTCACATTGCCAAAGATATCATCTTTGTTCACCTTCCTTAAGGATGCAGGGGTTTTTTCTAAGTTTGATCTTAAGTCTAGATTTTGGTAGCTTGGAATTCATACTAAAGAAAGATACAAGATGACTTTTTGCATTCCAAATCACCATTATCAATGGACAGTCATGCCTTTTGAGTTTAAGGTGACCCTTTCTCTTTTTCAAAAGCCTATGACACGTATATATGAGCCGATCTTATCTTCTGCCCTAGTTTACATTGATGATATTCTCCTCTTTTCAAAAGTTTTTCAAAAGATGACAAGGAGCACCATAAACTTTTGAAAAAGTTTGTATAAATCACGTGCCAATATAGAATAATGCTTTATGAAAAGAAAATGCAAATTGGCAGATAAGAAATAGACTTTCTTGGCATGACCTTCAAAGATGAGACTTATTAGCCTTGTTCACACATAGGCTATGAATTATTAAAGTTCCCTAATACATAATTATCAATAAAGCAAGTTTGACAGTTTCTTGGTGTGGCCAATTATGCTTGAGACTTTATTCCATAATTTACCAAGTGGCCTTATCCTCTACAGCAACTTTTAAAAAAGAAGCCTCCACCATGGGCGAAAGCATAGACACAAACTGTAAAGAAGATCAAAGAGATTTGTTCAAATCTTCCTCCTTTACATATACTGACAACAAGAAAAAGAATTCTCTAGACAGAAGCCATTGATGAATACTAGGGAGCAATTCTTTTAGAAGAAAAAGATAAGATCAGACAAATCTATACTTATGCAAGTGGACGATTCAAGGACTCTGAATGTCATTATCATTCCACTTTCAAAGAAATCTTAGCAGTTAAGAATGGTTTAAAAAATTTGAATCCCACCTAATAGGACATAATTTTCTTATCCTAATGGACTGCTCATTTTTTCCAAAGATACTTGAATTCAAAGGAAAGCAAATCCCACATTCTCAATTGCTTCGGTGGGATGAATGGTTTTCAAAATTCTCTTTCACATCCAATATATAAAGGGAGACCAGAACTTGATCTCAAATATCCTCTTAAGGCCATCTCAAAAACAAAAACCTCTTCATCTAATAACTTCAGTCCAAATCATTCCCTTGATTTTTATGGCAAATCCAACAAATCCAGCAATTGATCAGAATTATCCTCCAAATGGTCATTGATCAAAACAATGACTCATGAATATCAAAATGAAAGAATTATCACTGCCCAGTACTCAGTAATTAGACAACATGGAAAAACATTCATCCTGCCAGAAGTTTTCTATCCACATACCCTTTTTATGAAAGTTTTTAAGCTACCAATTAAGGGTCCTTTTCTCGATAACAACCTTCACATGTTGTGGTATCTTTGCTCAATGCACTTCATGGCTTTTGAATTCTCTCCATTAAGATGGTATAATTTATTGGCAACACACGCATTATTAGAAAACTCTCAAAAGTTTTTAAGTTGGTTTAGACCTTTAGGAGTCTGGAAGCAATTCTTCTCCAAGGTTCTCCATGACAACTGGAGTGCTGATATCCAAGCAAAAGAAGTTCATACTATCATATTTCTTAATATCGTATTATTGCCCAAACAATCACCAAGAAGGGGGGGATGAATTGGTGGAAAGTTAAAAAAATTTGCACTCACAAGGTAGTAGAATAAGTTAGAGAAGATTGAGACACAAATTTTATAGAAGTTCGGGTGTTAACTAACCCTACTTCTCTCCCCAACTTAGATTGGGTATTCACTAATCTAATCACTTAGATTACAATTTTGGAGTTTTAACAAGCTCACTCCTAACTAGGTGTTTTATCAAGGCTAACACTCAACCCAATTTTTCCTTGTGTTTTTGTGGCTCATACAACAACCAATTCCTTGTAATTTGGCTCACACTACCTAATTTACAAGACAACCCAAGTGTTTTAAGATTAACACTTGAACCTTTACATAAAACAATTAATGAAAAGATTGAGACAATAAATTGTAATAATTTTGGCACTTGTTAAGTTGTTGGATCTTCTTAAATGACCTTTTGGTAAGGTATTTATACTGATTACCTACCAATTAGCCGTTACAAAGTGGTGCCATAACTCTTTCTAACTTTCTCTTACAAGTGCATTAAATGCAGTCTACAGAGAGAAGTGTCCCGGTCGGGAACCATGATTTTCCGGTCGAGAAATATCCAATTTGATACGTGGTAGCTTCTGGTTGGCTGAAAACCCCAATGGGTAGTTTTTATTCAATTGTCCCGGTCGGGACTTGCTCGATGATGCCACTGCCAGAAACTTAGGTCTTCTTGGTTTTGAATGAGTCACGGTCGGGACTACCATTCCCGATCGGGACCGAAGTTAGTTTGACTAAGAATGTTTTTGACTTTCTGATGATGTGACATATTTTAGTGGTGTCTCATCTTCAACGGTCACATCTTTTTGAATGTCTCACTCGGACTGTAACCATTTCCGATCGGGAAACTGAGTGTCCTGATCGGGACGTACCATGTTCTGGTCTGCTTTTGCTACTGGGACTTTTAGATCATCATCTTACAGAGTTTCCTCGTCTAGACACTTGCTTTGCTTGGTCTGTACTACAATCCCAGTCGAGACATTTTTGTCCGATCTGCTTTTGCTACTGAAAATTTGAAACACTTGGAGAAAATATTTTTCCGGTCTGTACTTGTGTCCCGGTCGGGATATTCTTATCCCAGTCAGGAGTTACACGTCTCCAGAAAATTCTTGAGTTGTTCAATGAGGAAACTTTAACCAAATGTACTGAAACTTTGAACACTATCAAAACAATACTTAATAAAAATGTTAGTAACAATTATGTTTACCATTAAAAAATTTAAAATAAAATTATAACTAAATAATTAAAAATTAAAATATATACAAACAATCTACCATAAATTACTATAACATCAAATAAAACAAACATAATAAATCACAAAATCTAATTCAACGCATTCAAATTAAAATAATTCATCAAATTGTACAAATATATCATTAAAATAATATAATTAAATATTGTTCATTTCGATAAAAAAATTATATTTAAAATCTCCAACTATTACATTTATAGTTCATTAACCATTAAAAATACAAAAAAAATTAATTAGATTATTAATTCAATATATATATATATATATGGGTAATAGGTACTCAAGGATCTCTACACGTACCCTACCCAAATCCGTAACGAATTTTAATATTACTATTCAAATCCATTTATTCATTAGGATTTAAATGAAATTGGATAGGTGTATATATCTGCAAAACATATACCTATTACCATCTCTAATGACGGCTATGTAAAAAGTGAAGTGAAGTGAAGTTAGGTTTGTGTAACCATTTTTTTCTCTAAAATTTAGTTTATTTTTTTAAACTCTACCTTTTAAAATAATATTATTTAGTATTAAATATGATTTTTTAAAAAGAAAATTTATTGAAATGGTGTCGTTTTGATTTTAAAAAAATAAAAATGCAGCGTTTTACAAAGATCGAATTGACTTAAATGGCATGTGCTAACGATGTAGGCAAACATAAACTTTAGGAGCTTATGTGACTGTTTGGTAATTCTAAAGTAGTTTATAATCTATATTATAATCTAGTTTGACCATAAAAACAAGCTAGTTTGATAAATAATTTCTGTTTAATAAAATAGTTTATTTAGAAAAAAACTATACTATAATCTACTAAAAATTAAGCTAGTAAAATTAGCGTTCAAATTAAAAGCTACTAGATTATACTTTGTTTTCCATTTATATCATTATTTTTTAATCAAATGACATATTATATCTCTTAATTACATATATCTACCTCGATCATCTCTCTCATCCAGCTTAACTCTCTCAACATTTTCTCATTCTGTTGCTTTTTTTTTTTAATTGTTTGGTTAGAACTATAGAAATCAAAATGATTCTTCATATTTTTTCTTTGGTTGGAACTCGACTTTATTATTGCAATTGTTTATTATTTTGGGTTGAGATAATTAATATAATTATTTTATTATTATATAATATTTTTGATTAATTATAAGCATATCCTTTTATGACATACTATATTTTTTATTAATATAAGTATGTCCTTTTATATTATTTTATAAATTTTAACTAGTTTTACAAAACACATTTAATTCAATATGCTAGATTTTCAATTACTAAATTATCAGTTAGAAACTAGATTATTAGCTATAACTAGATTATCAGCTAGTTTTATCAAACAACACCTATATAAACCGGTTTAAAAGTTTAGAAAATAATTTACAGTTTAGAGGCTAACTCGCACTATATAGTATAATTTAGAAACAAATTTACCATTTTGACCTTTTCTTCTGATATCAGTACAAAAACGTAAATACTAGTTTTCTAAAAATAAAAGAATGTTGAAAAGGGGTAATCGGATCTAAACCGACTCATATAATTCTGCAGTAGCGGGTATTGGCTGATTTTATCCAACTGAATCCACGCATCCAAATCCGGAATCCCTTCTTTCCTCTGCAATGGCCGACGAGACCAACAGAACAGTAAGTACAAATTTCATCAAAACATATGATGGTATTTCATTTTTGTAGAAGAAATTTTCGCGTCTTGATTTTTTGTTTTTTTTTTCAAAAATTATATAAAAAAGGCTTTTTTAGAGATTCAGAGTCGCTTGATTGAAACTACAGGCAAACTGAAGCAGGTAATACTGTTTTTCAAGTTATTTATTTAATTTGTTTGTTAAATTTTGGATACGGTAAACGATAAATCAATGTATGATGGTTGGTATTTCTCAGGTGCAAAACCAAATTAGAACCAAGGAAGGGGAGAAGAAGCGTGCTTTTTTGACATTGGAGGAGCTTCGTCAACTGCCTGATGATACAAATACTTATAAATCTATTGGTAAATCTTTGAACAATTTTTATGAATCTGGGCTTTTTTTTTTTTTTTTGCTTCAAAAATATCGATTGTTTTTTTTTTAATTTTAATTTTCTTAATCTTTCTGCAGGGAGAACGTGAGTGGTCTACACAAACCAATTTAATTCAGCTTGAAAAAGAATAACTTTATTGGCTCCTTCACTCTATGTATGTGTTTGATTTGTTGGGCAGGTTTGTTTTGGAGCCTAAATCAGTTTTAACGAGTGAACAAGAGCAGAAGCTCAGGGACAGTGAGACTACGATTGCCTCATTACAGGTACATCTCCTTTTCATGTGCATATTAAATAGCTTGTTTCGATGCCTTATGAGTTCGGGCCTATTTGGCATTGTTGTAATTTTTTACTGCTACATGGAATATGTTGATCGAGATGTCCAGTTTTTGGTAAAGCAATTTCAACCTCAATGAGAGATAGACACTTCATTTGGAGTTGCAGTTCATAGAAAAGCTAAATTTTGTGATTTTGATGCAACAACATTATTTGTGACTACCCTAGTGATTTATTTTCTTAAACTAACTATTGTTATATAAATGATGTTGATAAATATCTGAAGTTGGAAACCAAAATTAATTAGTTTCATCATGTTATGGGAGAAAACTTGTACATGGAGAGACTCAGACACAATGAATAAATTTACCACATCTAGTATATAGCTCACTGCCACTCACTCACATACTTAAGCCTCTTTTATAGTCAATGGGACTTGTATTTCACTTTCCATCAATAATTTAATTTATTGTTATACTCGAAACAGTTTTCTTTCACTTGATTTCTATATATCAAGTTAGATTTACTGTCACTTAGTTCAATATACAAATGTAAGGCCATACTACTGAGTAACTTGGTCAAGAAAGCAGCAGCAAAGCTTTATGATTTCGACACTATAATGCTGGTAAAGAGATGAGATCAACGTATTCTCTTTTCCTAGGAGAAATTGGTGCTAGTTGTATGAAGAATCATGAGAGAGGATTAAAGGGGAGGAAAACAATATGATTATGATCCAAGGTAACTGTGTATAGATAGAGTTTGTGAATAACATCCTAAAAAATTGTATGAATAATCACAAGAGAGAATTAGAAGGGGAGGAAAAAAATATGATAGTGATCCTAGATAACCATGGAAAGATAGAGTTTGTGAATAACATCTTAACAAATTGTGTCCCTACTCCATTTGTTCTGTAAATTAGATGCATAAATCCTGAAACTCTTAATTTCTTTAGTCTACTCCTTAGCCAGTTCAATGGTATTATTGTCCTGCATGGTGGTTCGTTTTCATGTGCTTGATTTTCGTTTTCCTTGTTGCCTGTTTGCCTCATGCCACTGCTTGATTTTGAACATCAGCAAATACACCTTGTTTTTATGATTTCCTGTGAAGAATGTAGTAGCAACTTTAGTTTATGAATGCTAGTCATTATTTTATGTACTTTCCTCGTGTATAGGCAATATTTTTCCGTTTTAGAAAATAAAGAACTATGTTATTCTTGGGACAGACCTCCAAGGAATACTTGGAAAAGCAAATGGCTGAGGTGGAGAACAACTTGAGGGAACTTTTGCAGCAAGATCCAGGTATTGCTCGTCAGATAATGTCCATGAGTGTAATGTAAATTGGCTGTCTGAACGCTTGCGTGGCATGAACTGTTTTGCATTATCAGAAGAATCAAGAATGTTGTGGAATATCCAAGTTACAATGCTTATGCGATTGGTTTGCTGACTTTCATCAACTGTCAAAATAGTTAGTTAAACAGGACTTTTTTAATTTATAATGAATACTGCTATTTGTCTTCTTTTTTTTTTTTGGCTGTTGTGGATCGAATCTATGTTCTTGTATTGTGGCAGAAATCTGGTTGCCCTTAGATTATAGAAATGTCTCCCATTAGCAATTTGTGGAAAAGATGCAATTTTAGAGTGTGCCTATGTGGTCACGACCCAAAACGGGTTATGCCTGGTGCGTAGATTGATCTTACACTCAATTTATACAAGCCTCCAAATTGATTGCAAATGTCGTAAGATCTAATAAATAATTCCTTAATATAAATGAAAGCCAAGAGTCAGAATCAAACTTAAAAGGTAAATAATTATTCCATAAATAAATTAGGGGATCAATAAAGATCACCAAATAAAAACAATTTTGAAGACAATTTATTAAGTTTGCTCGAGAAGGATTATAAAACAAGACCTATCAAAGTCTATAATCTAAGAAAAATTGTTTAGAAAAATCAATAGCTAAAACTTAAATCAACTAGAAAACAATTAAATCTTTTGGAAAAAAAAAAAAGAAAAATAAGACATGATATTCGCTTACAATGTGCTCAATGAATTCAATTGTAGATGTAATACTTCCTCATATTACCGACTTTCTATATGGAATGCAAATAATAAATAAATTTTTGAAACATTTTACTGCATTATGGCCTTGATAACTAATAATTTAAAATAGTATAAAAGCTGAATTAAAATAAATCATATTAATAAAAGTTGCTTGGACTGTCACAAGTCCTCAATGTTTACAAAAATATTTCTTACAAGAGTATATTAGCTCGAAAGAGCCATAAAATACAAAACCAATGGTCCAAAATTCGACGCGGACAACTGAAAGGAAGACATTACAAAAGAAATGTCACCAACGAGACATATATCCTGAATCTCTATGTATACTTTGATATCTAGGCTCTTTGTCTTTTGTGATTCCATCAGCTAGTCTCTTCACCTGCGTGAAAGACATAGAACTCTCACGTTAAGCCAACACTTAGTGGTATATATTGACATTTTAAAGAAAAATGCATGTGCATATATATAATATTACAATATGAGCAAGATTGATTGATTCTATGTTTGTGGCATTGATACAAATGGTCTCACTAGATGACATGGCATATTCAACAAGCATACGTACACGTAGATATTGCCCCATAACATCCTATATTTTGACACTATGATATCAATGGACTATCGTAGCCTTTAAGTGTATGTCGGTCGCCGACTAAGTAATTTATCTGTTGCAAGTTAGGGCACCAAATATTATAAGAAATAATTATCTACGGTATCGTTTTGATCATGAATGACATGTCATCTATGCTATTGGTAGTCCTAGTTAGGTCTTATGGGCATAAGAACAAATTCTCTAAGTATTTTTTCAATGGTTTACATCATTGATCCATATGCTCCAAGAGCTTCAACATAATGAAAGTCAATCATTGCATGTCATGCCTTTTTGTTCTCATGAATAACATTCCAATTTACATACTAATGGCTTATAGTTTTTAGTCACTTTGTTGGTTCTCAAGACTTCCTTCAAGCAAAGCTTTAAAATCTATTTTTCCAGCTTTTACGGCCGTGAACTCAATGTTCACTCCTGTGAAAGAGGTATTCACGGGTTGCTCCCACGAACCAGACCGTGAAACAACCCGTGAACCCTTGTGTCCAAATTTTGCAATTTGGCTTAATTGATTCACAGCTGTGAACTAGAGCGTGAACTTAGGAATTTCTATAGAACCAGCAATTTCTCATACAATTAAGGCCAAACACATTACACATGCAACATCCTAAAATTTGGTCAATTGCCAAACCTTTCTAGCAATATTCAAAGACACATTACATGTCTTTAATCATCATACATACCATAATTACTTCATTTACACAAAATTGGTGCAGTTGTGAACATATTCTTATTCATCATCTCAAACTTTACCTTTCATGCTACAACACTCATTAAACAGTTCATCATAGTCATTTAACTCATTCAATAGCATTTAAATAGGTTGCTCCTAGAGTCTTGGGGTGCTCCTAACATAGTACACCACAAATCAAAATTCTATTTTTCACACAAAATATAAACCATTCTCATTAAACCCTAAGTTCCATGGTTCCATCCTAACACTAATTTTTTTTACACAACTTAGTTCATGGTTCCTCCTTTAACTACAATCTAACCTTCTTTTTAACTTTTCTCCCCTCATCACTCCCAAATTTGTATTTTCCCCTTAGCTTAATAGGGTTTTTGGCCATTTCTTTATGGAGTTAAGAAATCAAGTTAAAAATGGAAGGATAAAGAAGGTAAAAGAATAATGGAACATACCAAAGTTGATAAACTCATACTAGTACTTACAAGTGTATGAACTACTGTAGAATGACAAGTTCAATCCCGAGGTCGATCTCACAAGGAACAGTTAAGCTTAGATTCTAAATCAATTAAAATTACCAATAAACACATAAAATAAATCCTAAATACTCTAACTACATTTTAATGATTTGATTAATTAAATCAAAAGTTGGAATTAATATAAAACAATAAAACAATCGAATTAAACCAATGGGAAAAAGCAGGTACTTAGCTTTGCATCCCTCACTTCTATATTTTCCTCAATTAATTAAGCCCTAATGAATTTAGATTAAATAGCTTTCACTTTCAATCACCAATTAATCACTGTCATGAGTTAATCAATGTCCAGGCTAGTTTTTAGTTTAAATTACCAATAGTTCGCTTAATAATTAAACTCTAATATTTTTATTCTCAATTTAATAAATGTTGATTAGACAGTTATCAAACACAAAAATTAATTAAGCAAAATTAAAACTGAATAAATCACATTCATTCCATGAAACTAGAGGTTAAATACAAAATAGGAATCCGCTAACTAAGTACCCAGAATTATTTAGCCTAGAATCATTGCAGAATTATTGCATCAATGGTCATGATTCTGATAATATCTAAATTAAACATTACGATTGAATAAAAGAGAAAAGTAATAAGATGCTCCTTGAAAATGGCAGATATTCAACTACGGACATATTGGTCCTCAAATCCAATCTTAATTCTAATCCGCTTTCAAAGTCATGATCTTGCTTCTCAAAATTGAAGCACAATGTATTCTCTTCAAGAAATGATGAAGAATGAAAGAAATTGGATCCTAAAAACCTAAACTAAAGTTTGCTAAAATAGCAAAATAAAAGAATCTTAATATAAGTCTAATTCCCTTTTACAATTATTTCCTAATTAAAAATTTCATATAAACATTCTAAATTAATTTTCTACCAATAAGAGCTCGAGCTCAGCAAATCACGCAACCAACACAGCAAAATAAGAGTCTCAGTCAAAATTGGACTCACACTGGAGGACAATACATGCGTGTAGAATGTGACACCGACGTGCAACACAACTGAGAAGCAACCACACAAACATGCAGATTGACACACCAACGACTGGAGGTAAGCTAGGTGATCTGGACATGAGCATGCAAATCAATACACCCGCCCCAGAATATAGGCTGAAATATCATCACAGGCATGTAGATGCATGAAGAGATTCTCACGTGCATGAGGATTTGTTGTAGGTGTGTAAATGCTAAAAATTAACTTAAAGTGGCAAATTCTCATTTTAGTCATATTCTTCAAAACTTCCATAACTCACCCAACCTTAACCATTGATCTGCAAACAAAGAAATAACACGCTAAGTACCCTAAAATCATACTAAAATCCTACAATTAATTACTAAAATGTAAGATTAAAATACAACATATATACACTCATCTAAGGTCTCCTTTGATTAAATCTTAGCCGGATTTAAGGAATGGGTTTCCATGTTCTTCCTTCCCTTCTAATCTCTTCTCTTTTCCTTCAAACTACTCCATAAATTTTTCCTTGAGTTTTTATGAAGATTGAACTTAATTTTGAGGATATTTGACAGAGATTTGGGTTTGGAGATGAATGGAAAAGAGGGATTTGGTTCTCTCAACAGATATAGGCACTAAGGGGTGATTTAAGGCATGAATGAGGGAGAACACGTGATTTATATAACCCTACTTTGCTCGGTGTTCAAGGCCGTTAACTTCTTGTTCACGCTCGTGAATCTGGCAAAGCCCACTTCCATTCTCTTTTTTTTTCTTTTATGTTATTTACTCTTAGGTGTTTAGTTGCTTAATGACTCCTCATAAATCTTAATATCTCCTTGGCTCGTTTAGTGGGTGGGACAATAGAACACAATAAACTGAGGACATGCAAACATTTAGTAGTTTTACAAATTCTTTTTATTCCTGAAACGAGTATTGACCAGTCTAATAACATTTATTCAAATAAATAAATATATAAAATAATCAGAAAATCGAGACAATACTTGATACTCCACACCACCAAAGGCTAAATAGTTGGTAAACGCATGTCATGAAATACATAATTTTTTAAAATAATTGTGTTTAAATGTATTTGTTTACACTTATAAAATTATGTTTAGATTATTTTTTTCAGCAAAACAAATATATTGTATTGTGTGATTATCATAGTATTGCCCTATTAAAATCATTGAAGCACAAATAAAAAAATCATAAAAATTTATGCATTCCATCAAATTAATATTCGTGTTGATGGTGATATGATGTCTAATCTTGTAAAAAGAAGGATTCTCAGCAATGGAAAAGAAGGATTAGTGGGAGGAGCCTATATTGGAAAAAGTCTGAGCATGTTTCTTGGCAATTGATTTTATTTTATTTGATATTTTGGTTATTGCATTAATCTATTTACATAAATGAATATTTATTGAAATATTTGAATCCTAGCTGAGTGGTTATTTGACTGTTATTTATGTGATTTATGGCTTTTTTTAAATCAAAACACTTTAAATAATTATTTCTTAGAGGCCTTAGCTAGATTTGTAACGGGCGGGTTAAATGCTTTTAATTGTTTAAGAAATTGTTGTCACCACAAAAGTAATTGGTAGAGAAATAAAAAGAATAAATATAATTAATGAATTAATATTAAGTCTGTACAATACCTAATCTAGAACTATGAGTTAGATGGATTGGCACGACAATTAGGGAACTATATGTAACACCCTTTCATATGACTAGAGTTATCCAATTATGTGAAACAATGTTATGCAATTTTGCCAAAAAATCAATAAATTTAAAAACATGTTATGCACCATGGCCATGAATTAAAAACAAAACACCCTTAATGAAAACAAATGGAAATTTGATATACATCCATAAAACCTTTGAGCTACACTCAACTCAAATCTACAAAGCTTCCTTGAAAAAAAAAAAACTCAAATATCTCTTTTACAACAAAACCATAAATACAACATGTATCACCATTCTTCTAGTGCTGGCTTAACCTTTGATTCCTTGGGCTCTGTCTTTTGTCGACAGCTACATGTTCTCTCTACTTGCACATGAGAAACACACTCATGATTAGTGATGCATATGTACAAACAAATCCTCCACGATTATATGGCATCAACAAGCAATATGCAAATCATAACATATCAAGCATTTCTTCATACAACATGCCCATTAATGCAAATTTTATGCAAACACATGCGCGCGCGCGCGCGCACACACACACACACACACACACACATATATATATATATATATATATCATTGTGCCAAGATAATTTCGTTACATTATTCACATAATGTATAAATATACATGATACTCTTCCATTATACCACATAGTTTCATTTTAATCACACCTTCATGCTATCACGTCATATTATTCTTATTTATAATTATCGCATGTCATTCTATATAACCGACATGATTATTTCACTATTTATTTAAAATATAAAGTGCATGGTATAGTACTCATATATATACACATATACATATATGAACACATAAGCATGTGATATTATTTCTACCGTTTACTCATATCTCAACATGTCAATATATACACATTTTCATCATAAGCATATCATATCACAATACTTCACAATGCATAAATCTCGTCATAATATTATCTCAATACTTACCATTGTGGTGTTGCCATGATTACTTTTGCCTTTATACTCTAAACTGGACTAAAATGGATATAGAATCTACGGCTACTCCGAGATCAAGAACTCCACCTGAGAAAATATCATCTCAAAGTTTTTGAGGGTGCCACTTCGGACATAATCCCTAAAAAATGGGTCTAGTTCCCGTGATGACTAGCTCTGGTCCCTTAATAGCATGTAATCTATCCTAGCTTTAGTCCTTGTTAGAGTAATTGGGCATTATTTTTCTCACGATTCTTATTTGATAAGATCTTTTATCGTCATCGCACATTTTATATCATTTAATCTCAAATTTATCTCAAGGACAACACAAATTTATTTGAAATTGGTTGTGAGCTAGGTGGTTAAATGATCTACCTCAATCACGCTAATTGAGTCACGCCCGTGATCCCTTGGAGTCACGGCAGTGAGTTTAGCAACAACACTAATACTTAAGCCAAAGTCATATAGTTGCTAAAACACATGCATCCTATGGTTCTCTCAAATGGAGCCACCCTAACAACACTCAAAATCAACATTGGTTCTCATACCACAATCACAAGTAACTCAAGAGAACACAAAGATTGGCATTATCAAGCCACATTTAATACCTATTTTCTCATTTGCCATAAATATTCCCATTATGCATTCTCATCTTTATACAATTTAACCATTTAAAATTATCCACATGCCAAACAATCATCCCAAATTCCAAAGCCATATCAAAATACTAAACATGCCAAAATATGCATTCATAAAATAAAACATTCCATCATTTAAGCATTCCCATACTGAATATCTATAGTTCACATTTTAGGCATGCAATCACATAACATTCAGTTTAAACCTAAATGTGGTTATGTACATATAAGTCTCCATTATTCTCATCCAAAAAGTATAATTTCTCGTTTTAAGATCACAACATGTACTATTTTTATCTATATATTATTATTAATTTCCATGTTAGTGATTATGAGATTATTAAATATGCCAAAGTAAATCATCCACATTTATTTTGCCCAATTATGCCTATTTAATACATCATTCTTTAGCATAATCATGCATCAACTCATCATAAGTTTATCTCATTCACAAAACTCATACCAAACACAATTATGACACAAGCATCAAAGCACACAACAAGATTTGAAGGTCCATATGCATTGACCTTAACCGAGTTGGCAACTTTTCAAACTTTTTGGTTGAACCAAGCTTAATCCATCCCTTTGGAAGTCATTTCCATGCTCTATGTGTCTTCCTAAAAATATCATCCATCAACTCACATATATCAAACATCAAGGCAATGTATTATACATAACCCAAACCCTAACTCAAAAACCATCAAGCAACCTCTTTTCTTACTCAATTGCCTCTATAAACGGTTTACCCAACCTAATCTAGCCTTAAAAAGAG
This sequence comes from Balakata baccata, assembly GCA_949630135.1. NCBI lineage: Eukaryota > Viridiplantae > Streptophyta > Magnoliopsida > Malpighiales > Euphorbiaceae > Balakata > Balakata baccata. The sequence goes on from CATIWF010139674.1 coordinate 15,920, forward strand.
TTCTCCCTCAAGAAAACTCAAGATCTCTTCACTATCAGACTCATTTACAAATGGGTCACTATCCATTTTGGGTAATATACAACAAACAACCATAACTTATGAAAAAGAAGTGAAGACATGTATTTTCTTACCCTTAGAAGGTTGTAATAAAAATGAGGCTAATTTAGTTCAAAAACTCGAGCTCCCTCAAACTCCAAGCTTCTCTCTCTAGTTCCTTGTTGAAATTCTCAAATCCCTACTCAAGTCTTGCTCTTAGATGTTAGATCTTGAATATAGAGGCTTAGAAACCTTCAAGATCATGTGGGAGATGAAGATTCAGAGGTTTGGGGGTCGTGTTTAGGGTTTTAGCGCCTTGGCTCATGTTTTAAACGAAGAAAAGGGAGTTGAAAACCTTATATATCATACCCTCCATGGGTTGGTTCACGACCATGACACTTTTTGTGTAACATTCTCGACCATCCATACATGCATTATCACATGCATTTCATTTTGGCATATTTATTTTATAAATGTTTGTCACACGAAACACATGCATACGTAGGAATTTCGGCGTGAACATATTCACGAGATAGACTTGACACGGGTCGTTTTATCGCAATAGGACCAAGTCGTACGTGTTTAGCTATAATTTAAATATGGACACAAGATATTGAAAATGAAATTAAATAAATGATTATATTTGAAATAAAGAAAAATTTAGCATAGTTATATTAAATTAGACAAATTGACTAGATAATATTTTTGGCACTAAGTATTTGTAATTATGTAGAGAAAAGAATAATAATAATAATTAATTAATTAATTTAATTAATTATTTATTATTTATTTAAATTATTTAAATTTAATATCAGAAAAAAAAGTAAAAAAAAAAAAAGGAAAAGCAGAATTTTGAGTTGGCAAAAAGGGGATTAAGGAGGCAGATTTGGCCCTTCTAATTTTAGCAGCCATTTCTTCCTCTCTTCTTCATTTTTCTTGCAATTTTCTTCCTCCAACTCCATCATCTGGCCATACTTAAGGTAATTATCCTCTCTTGTGTGTTAATTTTTGAGTTAAGACATAAGTTAAGATAGGTTTATGTAAGCACAAGCAACATAGTG
>CATIWF010139675.1:0-10303 GCA_949630135.1 Balakata baccata
TGATACCATTATAACTCAACAAATCCACAATAAATGAGTTTTCCGGCTAATAAATCGTTAAAATTTATTGACGATGACTTTTCTGTAATAATTTATAAAATTCAGTAATTTTAGTATTACAAAATAAAAAATTGTGATTTAGATAAAACTAATACAAAGTTTAGTGACTATAAGCGTAATTAATCCTATTATTGTTTACAAACACTCATCATATGAATTTTTGTTATATATAAAAAAAATTATTAACTTGTAGATACTATATTAGAGCATCTCCAACAATCTACATATTTTCTTTTTTATCTATATTTAGAGAGTTTTACATCATCCAACAATCTCTTTATCTTTCTCGTTGACTTTCTCACTCTTTAAAATTTACATTATCCTTCATAAGATTTAAGAGTTACAAGCAGCTTGTAAACAATATTTTATTATTTATCTTTTCTTTCTTTTATTTTTTTCTCTCTTTTTCTTTCTTTTTTGTCTTTTATTCTCTCTTCATTTTTTTAGATAATTTTATTAATAAAAAATTAAAATAGGGAGTGAGATAAGAAATATTGTTAGAATGCACACGAAACTAAAATAAGAAGTGAATTTTTTATAATATAATAGGGAATGAGATATGAAGCATTGTTGGGGATGCTCTTAGTATGAGATTAATTGTATCTATGATCACTAAATTTTACTCTTATTGTAATAAAATTATAAAAAAAAATTGTACAAAAAAATCACTGAACTATGTTTTCATTTCACTAAAATCATTTATGGCTAGTTTCGATGACACTTGAGCTGTCACATCATTGTTTTGATGATACAACTGCTGTCATATCAGCTTTTCGGTTATTTATATTGAAAAATTAGCCGGAAGTCATTTTAGTAAAATAAAAATAAAGTTTAATTATTTTTTTAGAAAAAAAAATTATAATTTTACAGTAATAATAGTAAAATGAAATTAAACTTGTATGGCAATTCGGAAATCACAGGGTCTGAATAATCTGAATTAAAAAGAGAAAAAAAAAAGGGCTGGATCAATCTCGTGACAATATGCACATGGTACGCGGCAATTCACAATCCACTGAATTGAATTTTGAAGTAATGACGCAAAGAATATAGGAAAAATTAAAAGTATAATTGATTTCCAAAATTTTAAGAATTTATGCAATTAATTAATTTTTTCAATCACATATATTTTTAATTAAGTTTATTAATTATTAATTTTAAATTAATTTAATTAAAATTTTAACTGAAAATTTCTCTAATTAGCCATTATTGCTTAAATATTAAATATTTTATAAACAAAAAAAGGATTGAATATAATTATTTTTATAAACGATTTAATTGCATAAAATTATAAAATTGTAGACATGACATTTTTTTTTTTAAATTACCGTAACCCTGAGGTTTCATCGGATAGACTAGTTGATCCCTATATTTTTAGAAATATATAATGAAGTTTATCAGGTTCGATTTAATATATTAGATAATTTTTAGGTTAATTTTTTTATTACATATAAACAAAATTTCAAATTTATCCTTTTTTATTTTAAAAAAATCAAAAAATTTTAATATCATCAACTTTATACCAAAATATCAAATTTGTCTTTTTTTTAATATTATATTTTTTAAAATAACAAAATGTCAAATTTATAAAAAAAAATAAAAAAGTACATTTTTGGTATTTTTTAGTTGGATGACTAATAGAATGTTCTATAAAATCTTTTTAATTATTGAAACCAAATCTAAAGAATTTTACAATATATTTTAAAAAATAGAGAAACTAATTATTATATTCTATCTAACTGTAGGATGTATTAATAACTTTAGGATGCCACAAGAGAGAGCAATGTCATAGTGGAGAGAAGTCCAACCGAAACAGGAAAATATCACATATCTCCACTTCAATAATATAAACCGGGAAAATCAAAGCTCAAAATCAATCTCCATACCTGTCCCATATTTTATAGATATTTAATATTTCAATTATTTTAATTATTATGTTTTTAAAAATCATAGTTGGTTTTTATTTTTATTTCTATAAATTATCACCCTCAATTTCTGCCATACACATGTTTTTTTTTTTTTGGTCGTAATCTAATAAGGAATTAGACTCTCATTTATTTCTCAAAAAAAAAAAATCATTTATTGACTTGAAAATGATTTTTACTCGAGTGTAGAGTTTAAGGAAAATCAGATCTTAAAATGTTAAAGAGAACTCTTGGATAAAATTCCAAAATCAAGTATTTTTTTTATAGGGAAATTCTTTTATTTTCCATTTAATCTATCTATATTTATCGGAGTCTGCCTAAAATGGAGAGAATAATCCTATAAGAAAATTCTTGATTAATTGAAATTTTTGTCTCAACTCTTGCATAGTTGCATTCATAAATAGCAAACTATGGTATCAAAAATGTTTTTTATTCAAAAATATTGTTCGAAATTAGTGCATTAATCTTCATATAAATAAAAATAGGGATGTTTTCCATCAGGCTCATTGGACTGATTCACTTGAATCCAAATCAACAGTTCAATTTGGATTAATTACTAAAAAAAACTAAAACTATCAAACCTTTAAAAATTTTAACACCAACTATAAAAATTTTCATTAAGATATATAAACTCATTTAAAAAAAAAAACTTCTGCCATCTAAATGCAGAGACACTCTTTTGACGTGTAAGCCGGAGACTGATGTGGCATGAATAGTAATATTAAAATCTCAAGATCCAACTGCAGCTTGAGCCACTTGATAGTCTTGATAATCAATGTTGGACTCAACTTCTCCTGTAATTGTCCACAAAATTATTTTTGTTTATTTCCTCGAAGATCGTCCCTTCTATTATTATTTTTCTTCTGCTCGTAGTTTTTAGTAATGAAAGATTTAGTACTTGATTTTTTTTTTCTCCTTTTTTCTTTTTTATTTTTACATCTTTAGATCTCTTTTTTTTATATATATATAATTATTATTGTGCTTGATTGTGTTCTTGAACTAGATTTTGTACATGTGGAGATCTCAACTTTAATTGGCAAGTTGTAGTTAATTTTAGGAATAATATTATGTGTCCCAACTTTAACAGGCAAAATTGTTGCAGTTAATTTTAGGAATAATATTCTATATATCAATCGGTTCCTACTATTTTAATAAATTTTGTATGTTCAATTTTCTCTTTTTTTTTTTTTTTTGAAATATTGCTTTCTTATTCATAAATTTATTGGAATTTGAAACTGATGAAAATGGAGCTTTCTGATGGGCATATTCAATATTGCTTCCTCGTATTTGTTGCTGTGTATCAGCAAATCCTTCATCTTTCTGCATGTGGATGAGCTGCTTGCAGTGATGAAAGTGGAGCTTTTGATGGGTTTTTTTTCTTTTCTGTTGAACAACTGAATGACGCGTATGCATCTAATTTCCACGTAGGCAGAGTGCTGTCAAGTTTAGGTGGCAGAAATTATTATTTTTTTTAAAAAATGAATTTATTAGAGTTAAAATTGTTAAAATGCTGATAATTTAAGTTTTTTTTTATAATTAATCCTTTGAGCTTTTACATACAATGAGTTGGGTCGGGCCGTTTTCTTCTCTCTTATCTGACTCTCAGTCTCAGCGATTGTAAGTTAGTTTTGCTTCAAAGCTGTGAGGATGGCCTGATGATGGCTCCGCTGGCTTGATTTTTTGAACGTAGAATAACTAGCGTTTTAAAATTGGCTGGTGATTAAACCGGTTTAAGGACTGAGTAACAAATCAATTGGTTCAACTATAGCTTTGACGCACATTGTCTTCTGATAATGATGATAATTAGTTGCGTACGGACCTTTTTAGAATTGTATTTCGGAAAAATGTTTTTGGGAAAAAAGAATTTATATTTTCCATTTTTTAGTTTAGAAAACTACTTTTAATAAAAACAAGTAAATAGATAATTTTTTTTAATAGTATGTTTGAAAAAAACAATTTATAAAAATTTTTAAAAATCAGTCAATTAAATTAAAAAAAAATTCAAATTTTAATTTAAGACACTTAACAATACTCATAAACACCTCCTACACGGCTCATTTTCATGAAAGGCTCAAGTTCAAATTCCACTTGCATTAATTTATATTTCTTTTAGTTTTCAATTTAAATTAAATGGTATTAGTAATTGATTCTTAATTTAACTGATTTGATGTGCCGAATTTTAGACAATTAAAATAATAAAAAATTATTATTTACCTCCCATAATTTGATATAATATATTAGTACTCCCTGAAATTTGAATATTATATTATTTACTCTCTAAAATTTTAACATATTATACTAATACTATCTGCATATTTAATTTATTGAACTAATAACTTTATGAGTAAAAGATAATATTTTTTTATTAGTGTATTATATTCTTTTTTAAATTTCAAAAATACTAGATATTATATGAAATTACATAAGATAAAATATATATTTTTCAAATTTGAGAAAGAATAATAATATATTATGTCAAACTACAAGAGTAAATAATAATTTTTTTCTTAAAATAATTAATAATTTAACATGATTAAGATTCATAAGAATATAATTAAGATTTTAACCATATAAAAAAATCCAAAAAAATATGTACGTACCCAAAAAAAAAATCCACTAAGAATAAGGTTTAGACTAAACTTACAAAATGGGGCCCATTAATTAATTGGAATTATTTCAATTTATATATAAATCAATCATAGCTCATAAAAAAATTTTTTATCATTATTAAAACACTTAATATAAAAGTGTTTAACTAGAATATTGGCGAAAAAACTTAAATTCAATATATAAATTTAATATTTAATTAGCCTCTATAAAAGATATATAAAAAAAAAAATGGGCCCATTAAATAAAACAAAAATATCAAATTTTTTTAATATTATAGGATGACAGGCTATAAATAGAGTAAATGGAAGCCATAAGAACACCAAGAAAAGGAAACGGAAAACATGGAGGAGAAAGGTAGCCATGGCAAAAGGCAGAAGGGTGGAATGATTACAATGCCCTTCATATTTGGTAAGCGTTTTAGGTTTCATAAGAAAATTAATCAACCAAAACAGAATTCCTGCTTTTTGGTGAATTAATGGTGATTTTGATTTTTGGTGCAGCAAATGAAGTGTGTGAGAAACTAGCAGTGGTTGGTTTTAACACCAATATGATAAGCTACTTGACAACACAGCTGCATATGCCGCTAACTAAAGCCGCTAATACTCTCACCAACTTTGGTGGCACTTCAAGCTTGACTCCTCTGCTCGGTGCTTTCTTCGCCGATGCCTACGCCGGCCGCTTCTGGACTATAACCATCGCTTCCATTATCTACCAAATAGTAAACCCATCTCTTAATATTTCTCTCTATCAACAGCAAACATATATATTTTTTTGTTCTTCTGAGTTACAACTAGGGAAGGAGAATCGAACTTAAATCCTAGTTCATGCACTTATCGCCTACGGTTAAGAGCAAACATATTTTTCCTTTCCTTTTATTACTATCCATATATAGTTTCCTAATTTCTTATCTATTAAGTTGCTGTATGTAGGGAATGACAAGCTTAACGCTATCAGCTATACTTCCAAAGCTAAGGCCACCACCATGTAAACTAGGCGAAGAAGTGTGCCAGGAAGCTGACAGTGGGCAGCTAGCAATTCTGTATGGTTCTCTGTTGCTAGGAGCATTTGGGTCAGGAGGGATCCGACCCTGTGTGGTTGCATTCGGGGCGGACCAGTTCGACGAAACAGATCCAAAGCAAACCAGGAAGACATGGAGATACTTCAATTGGTACTATTTTGTGATGGGGGTGGCAATACTGGTGGCTGTGACAGTGGTGGTGTATATACAGGACAATATTGGATGGGGATGGGGCCTTGGCATACCAACAATAGCAATGTTTCTTTCAATTATTGCTTTTCTTGTTGGATACCCACTTTACAGGAACTTGAATCCGGCTGGGAGTCCTTTTACCCGGTTGATACAAGTGTCGGTGGCTGCTTTTAGGAAGAGAAAACTTCCCATGGTTTCGGATTCTAAGTTACTTTACCAGAGTGATGAACTTGATGCTTCCATTTCTCTTGGTGGAGAGCTTCTTCACACTAAACATATGAAGTAATTCTCTTTCTCCCCCCTTATTTTTCTACTCTTACTTAAATTGCACTAATCTTCTTGATTTATTTATTCTTTTTTGAACTTTTGGAGTTGGTCATTACAATGAAATTAAATAATTCCAACCGTATGAAAATTTTCTATTAGTCATATTTCTATTACCAAAATTAAGAAAAATACTCGAAAAATTTGTCTCTATACTATTAATTCAATAGTTGAGTAGAAATTTTATACGTAAGGCAAGTATAATTACTAATGAATTTTTCCAGAAATCCAATCTAAATAATTGCATGATGTTTTTTATTTTTTTTTTATTTTTTTTTTTGTAAATATCTCAATTGAGCTTGCTTCCATTGATCACTGATACCCTTTCTTAGGAAGTGTTTGCTAGGTAGAATTTGTGTCCTTGAATAAGGGAAGGGATAGGGATGACTAATTTGGCCACCACCGTTCACTGCATTAATACATTATCATCACAAACATGTGAATCGAAAAGGTATTGGTGATTCAATCATTCGTATGTGTACAGGGTATTAGGGTTATGGTTTGATTTTTCAATGTTGTCTCTTTAGCTAGATAACAAAAGCTACAGCCCACCCAGCTCATCCATGTCCCTATTATGGGACGTTGGCAACATGTACAGGCTTATCCTGCCATCTCTTTCTTGATCAACTTATTTTGTTTTTCAATACTTGTCAATGCGTAAAGGGCTTAAACAATATGCAATTTTTCCATGTTTTGTCATATTGTCCTTAATTAATTTTTTGTCCTATTTATTTTTAAATATTATTTTTAGACCACATTCTCATATCAAAATTTTGAAAAACGATATATTATGCTACAATTTACTTAAGTGCAACCGGAATATAAATTAGGAAAAATAACAATTTACTCCACGTGGTTAGACATAGTACACTAGTACTCCTAATATTTAAAAAATATATTATTTGCTCTCTATAGTTTGACATAATACACTAGTACCCCCAAAATTTGAAATTATACTATTTGTCTCTTAAAAGTTGGATATATTGCACTAATATCCTTTTGCAAAATTGATTTATTGCACTAATACTCCCATAAAATTATAAAATTTGACATATTATACTAGTATCTCTTGAATAAAAGAGAATATTTTTTCTTATTAATGGTAAATATTTTAAAATTTAATAGAATGGCTAGTTCAACGGAAATAAAATAGATGAGACAAATAGGATATTTTTTAAATATCAAGGGTACTAGTATATTGTATCGAAGTAAATAGTAATTTTTTCTATAAATTAATAAAGATAATTATCATATCAACAAATTATAGTGTGATGTGCTAATTTTTCAAATTTCAGAAATATATGGTTTAAAAATAACATGACCGAAAACCGAACAAAAAAACAATATGAGAAAAACGAATAAATTAGAGAGACGGTATAAGGTCATGCCATTCATTTGATTTTGTTAGACCAACTTGCTAAAATGTTATAATATGACAGGTTTCTTGATAAAGCAGCCATAGTGACTGAAGAAGACAACGTCAAAGCAGGGGAAGCACCCAATCTATGGAGACTAAACACAGTACACAGAGTAGAAGAACTAAAATCTGTAATCAGAATGGGACCAATTTGGGCAGCAGGCATTCTTCTTATCACAGCCTATGCCCAACAGAGCACATTTTCTCTTCAACAAGCAAAATCAATGGACAGACATCTCTCGAAATCCTTTCAAATCCCTGCTGGTTCAATGTCCGTCTTCACTATGACCTCTATGCTCACCACAATCGTTTTATATGATCGTTTATTCGTTCCTATTGCCCGTAAATTCACAGGCCTGGAACGAGGCATAAGTTTCTTACATAGAATGGGCATTGGCTTTGTCATCTCCATACTAGCCACTTTAGTTGCAGGATTCGTCGAAATTAAGCGAAAACATGTTGCTGCTGCTAATGGGTTACTGAATTCCCATCAAACAGTTCCTGTATCAGTCTTCTGGCTGGTGCCGCAGTATTGCCTTCATGGGATAGCAGAAGCTTTCATGTCAATTGGGCATTTGGAATTTTTCTATGATCAAGCACCAGAGAGCATGAGAAGCACAGCTATGGCATTGTTTTGGCTTGCCATTTCTGTTGGGAATTATATGAGCACACTTCTGGTTACATTAGTGCACAAGTTCAGCGCTGGCCCTGATGGATCAAATTGGCTTCCTGATGATAACCTGAACAAGGGAAAATTGGAATATTTTTACTGGCTAATCACATTGCTTCAAGCTGTTAATCTTGTTTACTACTTGGTGTGTGCGAAGATGTATACTTTTAAGCCCATTCAAGTAGTCCCCAGTAAGGAACACAGCACTGGTCGGTCTAAAGAGGATGAAGAAGTAGAGCTTGTAAACAGGGTTTAGCTTTGCCATCATCCATCTGGTTAGGTTTATACAAGTTAATTAGTGGGTGGGCTTGTACACAAGTAGAGAAGAAAGAATCTCATCTTCCAAATAAATGAAGTTAATTAGCAATCTAATTAAAAATTATGTAGAATTACTCCCTTTCTGTATGATATTTTTCCATTCTACATATGAAATGAAAATTTCAACATGCTTGCTTAACCTCACTCTTTTTTTTTTTTTTTTAACTACATTCCTTTTACAATCTGAGATTAATCATGTTCGGAACTTATTCACATATATATAATACTGATATCCCAACTTTGTAAAACTCTAGTCATACGATATGTATATATAGATTCTTAATTTCTTAATAAAATCCTAATTAATGTATTTCCATTAATATATATAAATTATCATTTTCGTAAACATATTTAGAAAAATACAAATAAATTTATAATTATATTAATTGATCTTTAATAATCTATATGAAAATTAAAATCAGTCTATTTTTATAGGATAATAGAGTAGAAAAATTATATTTATAATGAATTTTTATTTGAAAGATAATGGTCAAAATAAAAATTATTATTTGTAAAATAATTATTTAAGAGTTAAATATGAGAAAAATTAAAATTAAAAGGCTTAATAATGCAAAAACAATAAAGTTCAAGACGCTTATGAATTATGATATAATTCTCCAATATATATCAAAAAAGAAAAGAATAAGTCTCATATATATAAAGCCGCTGCTCGCATTTGAATGCGCAAGGCAGACCGCAACTCTAGCAAGGCTTCCCATTTTGAATCCATCAACCTCAAAAATCCACGCTTTTCATTTTGTTCTTTTTCTAACTTTCCAATGGACAGAGAATCAATCCCTTTTTCGTCTTCGTTTTCCATTTCAATATTCCAATTCTCTTCTGCTTCACCCTGTTTCAAAGCTCAATCATATTGAAGAATTCAATTCAGAGATCAAATTTAACAATATCTCCATTATGAGGAGGTATTTCTTCAGCTCGAACCAAAGCCAGGCCTTACAAGAACCCCCGCAGCCACACCCACAATTGCAACAGTTCATTCTTGAAGGCTCCGCCGTGACCGCTGGCGCGCCGGAGATAAACGCCAATGGACAAACGCCGCTGTTGGCGATTGTTGAGGTGTTTGAAATGTTAGAAAATCATGTAAAATTTGTTGACAAGGAAGAAGATAACCCAATCGGAGATCTCCGATTGGATACTTTTTGTGAAGCTTGCTCTTTGGTCTCTGTTCTTTTTAATTGCCTTGGTCTTGCGTTCAAATTTGCTGAGACGGAGTACGTCGCTAAGGTTTCGCCCTTTCTTTTCCCTTGAAATAGAATTTTATTTTGACTCCATTTTCTTTTTTCTTTTTTTTTCAAAAACCCATTTCTTAATTAGACCTGTAAATTTGATTTGTTCAGGTGTGCAATCTCTTGGAAGCATCAAATAGGCATAAAAGTTTACAAAATGTGCTTGATCTAGATGTTGCAAATGGTACAGTGAGAACATCAGGCAGTCATTCTCGTAATCTACGCAGAGTCAGGCAGGGTCTCGACCTCATCAGAGCTTTATTTGAACAGTTTTTATCTACAGAGTAAGTTTTATGACTATATTCATCAACTAATTCAATCACAACCTGTTGCAGCAATTCAGACTCTGTTTTGATCTATAGTTGAGAAATCTAACATTTTAAAATTTTGGTGCTATCAGTGATTACTCTTTGAAGGATGCAGCTACAACAGCTTATTCGCAAGTGTGCGCACCGTACCATACATGGGCAGTCAGGACAGCAGTTTATGCTGGAATGTATACTCTCCCTACCAGAGACCAACTTC